>JAKKPZ010000832.1:0-15372 GCA_022814885.1 Ditylenchus destructor | reverse complement strand
AGCCTGGAGAGGCAATGGAAGCCCACTTCCTTCCCTCCGTCACCCCGGGCCTGGTCCCGGGATGACGGAGGGAACCGCACCCGGCTAGCCGAACCCGACTTTGCGTCCTAGGATCGCGCCACGGCAAGGAGATGGATCGATGGGCGTACTCGGTATCGGCGGGTTCTTCTTTCGCGCAAAGGACCCGGATGCGCTGGTCGCATGGTATCGCGAGCATCTGAATATCGGCATGGGGTGCAATGCTGAAGGCGAGGGCGATCCCGAAGACTGGTTCTGGCAGACCCAGGGCGGGCCCGACGGTGTTCGCGCCGTTCAAGGCCGACACCGACTATTTCGCCGCCGACAAGCAGTTCCTGATCAACCTGCGCGTCAGCGACCTCGAAGGGATGCTGGAGCAGCTCAACGCCGCTGGAATCGCGATCATCACCAAGGACGAGTGGGATACGCCGGAAACGGGCAGGTTCGCGCGAATCCACGATCCCGGGGGCAATGCGATCGAATTGTGGGAGCCCCCGGCACAATGAACAAGGCCCTGATCTTCGCGCTGCTGGCGGTCGCGATCAGCCTGGTCACCGTCTTCATCGCGGTCAATGCCGCACGGGCCAAGGCCGCGAAGCCGGGCGGCGACGGCGGCACCGGAACCAACGGCGATTCGCCGGACGGGGGTTCGGATGGAGGCGGCGGCGGCTGCGACTAGGCGCAGCCGCAAATCGGGTCACTTGGGCGAAAGCACCATCAGCATCTGACGGCCTTCCATACGCGGATAGGACTCGACCTTCGCGTCTTCGGCGCAATCGTCCTGCACGCGCTTGAGCAGCGCCATGCCGAGCTGGCCGTGCGACAGCTCGCGACCGCGGAAGCGCAGGGTGATCTTCACCTTGTCGCCCTCATCGATGAATTCCAGCACCTTTTTCATCTTGGTGTCATAGTCATGGTCGTCGATGTTCGGACGCATTTTGATCTCCTTGATCTCCTGCGTCTTCTGCGACTTACGCGCGAGGTTCGCCTTCTTCTGCGCCTCGTACTTGTACTTGCCGACATCGAGGAACTTGGCGAGGGGCGGATCGGCGTTGGGCGACACTTCGACCAGGTCGAGGCCGAGCTCCTGCGCCTGTTCCATCGCTTCACGCGTGTACATCACGCCCAGATTCTCGCCCTCGTGATCGATCACGCGGACCTTTGGGCGACTGGATGAATTCATTGAAGCGCGGGCCGGTGGGCACCGGGGGCGCGAACCCGCGCCGGGACATGGGAGGACGTATAGGAACAGCTCCTGTTACAGTTATAGACCGATAAGATAGCGCGCCACAGCGCGACAGGGTAGCCCTGCCGCGCGCCTTCAGGCGAAAAAGCCACAGGCTGTGGCGCGAACGCTACGCAGATATGGGCCCTCCGGCCGGTCGGGGCAAGCTGAACGCCCGAATTTGTGGCGCCGGGCCGCTGCCGCGACTAACCCGCCGGCCAGAGCCGGTCGACAGGCCGCTCAAGGACTCGCGCAGCAGCGGGTGGAGGATTCGCGGCGCGAGCCGGCCCTCCGCAACGGCCTTTGCCAGCCATTGCTCGATATTGCCGCCGCTCTCGATCCAGGTGTCGGCGCGCAGCAGCGCGTAGAGCCCGGCGGCGAGACATGCATCCCGTCATCCGCCTTGCGCCAGCGGTCGGCGGGGTTGCGCGCGACGCCCAACGCTCGCTGATCAGCTGATCGAGCGCCTGGCACAGGTCCTCGTTCAGATAGCCTTTGAGCGTGGTTGTAGCCCCAGCGCGGATCATGCTCGCGGACGATGCGCATCATCACCGCATCCTTTTCGAGCAGCGCCATCGCCGCCCTGGCCGCGGCGCCCTCCATCGGGATGGGGGGTGCAGCATCTCGTGCGCAGCGATTCGAACGGTGAGCGCGACGTCATAATCGGCGGACTGGAGGAAGGTCTGGCCCTGCACCTTGATCCCATGCGGCTTGGAGAATTGCAGCAGCACGATCGAGATTTCCGGCTCGAAGGCGCGGCCGGTCAGCTTGCGCTGCCATTTGATCACATCATAGTTCGCCAGCGCGCGGGCGATTTCGGCGGCGCGCGCCTCGATCCCCGCGGCACGTTGGGCACGGAAGGCGGAAAAGCCCGCGTCGCGCATCGCCGCGAATACAGCGCGCAGCCTTGGCGCGTTGGCGGTGAGCCAGGCCCAGTCCTTGGCGTCCAATAGGGGCTGGCCTGATAGGCGGGGCGCACGCGGCCCTCCAGATCGTCGAAATTGGCGATCACCGCATCGAGGGTGGAGAGATCGGCGCCCGACAAAGTGGTGGAGAGATTGGGGCCGAGCAGACCGTAGTCCTTGCCCGCCTCCTTCCACAGCTTCGGGATATCGGCGCGAATCGCTTCGGGCAGCTTGGGCGCGAAGGCGGCGGCATCGGCGGCATAGTAGGTCTGGTAGAGTGGCTCGCCCGAAAAGCGGGCCGAGAAAGGCGAATGCGTCATGCCCTTCCGACGACCCGACCTTCCATCGTGTAACGGGTGGCTCGGCCCGCGCAGCGGCGGGAAGGATGGCGCGGGCGGCGGCGAGCGAACCCAGCGTGGCGGCGAGGAAGAGGCGGCGGTCCATGACTGTGCTATTAGACTAAGGCACCAGACCCCGGCTTGAACGGACTTTGCCTAGCCCGCCGCCTTGAGTTGCGACGGCGTCAATCCGGTCAGCGCCAGCGCGGCGCGGGCGAAATGCGCCTGATCGGCGAAGCCATGATCCGCAGCGATGCGCGGCCAGCGTGCCGCGCCAGCCGGCCAGCGCACGCACGGCGCTGCGGGTGCGCAGTTCGAGCCGGAAGCGCTTGGGGCTGACGCCATAGGCACGCGCGAAGCCGCGGCTGACCGAAGCGGGATCGAGGCCGGCACGATCGGCCCAGGCCGTGATCGACAGCGCCGGATCGCGGGCGAGCGTAGCGGCGAGGAGGTCCGGCCAGTCGCCCGGCCCAGAGGCTGCGGGCATCGCGGTCTCACGAACCAGTTCGGCGGCGGCATGGGGATCGCGTGCGGCCAGCCGGACGATGGCGTCGGCATCGGCGAGCCGCACCGGGCCCTCGGCAAGACCGGCAGGAAGCGGCAGGTTGAGGACCCGCGCACCCGCCGCCCCGAATCCGTCCTGATGCGCCGACCAGCCGTGATGGACCAGCGCCATCCCCGCTTCGGCGCGGATACGCCCGCCCTCGCCCGCTTCGAGATAGCCGCCGTCGAGCACGACCGCGACATAGCCCGCATCATGCCGGTGCCGCGCCAGCGCCTCACCGGGGGCGTGGCGCGTCCAGCGCTTCATCCCGCGCGGCCGGGATGGCGGAAATGGATCACCGGATAGGGCCGGCCCTGCGGATCGGTTTCGGAGCGGCCGGTGCGGACAAACCGCGCGCTTCGTAGAAGGGCGCGGCGTTGCTCGCCTGTTCGCTGGCATCGACCAGCGCATTGGGCGCGAGCGCAAGCGCGTGATCGACCAGCGCCGTGCCGATCCCGAGGCCATGCACCGCCGGATCGACGAACAGCGCGTCGATCATCTCGCCATCCATGACGAGAAAGCCCTGCGGACGGTCCGCGCCGTCGACCGCGAGCCACAGCGGCACATTGGGCAGGAACTGCTCCGCCACCACGCGATCGATCTCGATCCGGTCTTCGGCGCTGAGAAAGCCGGCGTCGCATCGACCGCGGCGCGCCAGAAATCTCCAGCGCGCGCGGCACGTCCCGCAGCGGTTCCGGCGCGGATCATCCCTGAAGATCGGGCGGCGTGGCTTCGCCCTTGAGCCAGGCGATCGCCTCGGCGAGCGGGATCACGCGCTGGCCTTCGACGCCGAGGGTACGGATCGCGAAAGTACCCTCCTCGGCCTCGCGCTTGCCGACCACCAGCAGATGCGGAACCTTGGCGAGGCTGTGCTCGCGTACCTTGTAGTTGATCTTCTCGTTGCGCAGGTCGCTGTCGGCGCGGATGCCGGCGGCCTTGAGCTGCGCGACGGCGTCCCTGGCATAGTCGTCGGCGTCGGAGACGATCGTCGCGACCACCGCCTGGGTCGGGGCAAGCCACACGGGCAGGCGGCCCGCGAAATGCTCGATCAGGATGCCGATGAAGCGTTCGTAGGACCCGAAGATCGCGCGGTGGAGCATGATCGGGCGGTGTTTCTCGCCATCCTCGCCGATGTACGAGGCGTCGAGTCGGTCGGGCAGCACGCGATCCGACTGGATCGTGCCGACCTGCCACGTCCGCCCGATCGCGTCGGTGAGGTGCCATTCGAGCTTGGGGGCATAGAAGGCGCCCTCGCCCGGCAGTTCTTCCCAGCCATAGTCGGGCGTGTTGAGGCCCGCCGCGGCGACGGCGTCGCGCAGCTCGTTCTCGGCCTTGTCCCACATCTCTTCGGTACCGAACCGCTTTTCGGGGCGCAGCGCCAGCTTGATCGAATAGGTGAAGCCGAAATCCTTGTAGACGCGGTCGGCGAGCGCGCAGAACGCCTTCACCTCGTCGACGATCTGATCCTCGCGGCAGAAGATGTGCGCGTCGTCCTGCGTGAACTGCCGCACACGCATCAGGCCGTGCAGCGCGCCGTGCGGTTCGTTGCGGTGGCAGCAGCCATTTTCGTACAGGCGCAGCGGCAGGTCGCGATAGGACTTGATCCCCTGACGAAAGATCAGGACGTGCGCCGGGCAGTTCATCGGCTTCAGCGCCATCCAGTCGGCATCGTTCGAGACGATCGGGCCGTCATCATCGACGTTCGGCACCTCGTCGGGAATGACGAACATGTTCTCGCGATACTTGCCCCAATGGCCGGACTGCTCCCACTGGCGCGCGTCCATCACCTGCGGCGTCTTGACCTCGCGGTAGCCGGCGCCGTCGATCGCGCGGCGCATATAGGCCTCCAGCTCGCGCCAGATCATATAGCCCTTGGGATGCCAGAAGACCGATCCGTGCGCCTCCTGCTGGAGGTGGAACAGGTCCATCTCCGCGCCCAGCTTGCGGTGGTCGCGCTTGGCCGCTTCCTCGAGCTTGTGGAGGTGCGCGTCGAGCTGCTTCTTGTTGAGCCAGCCGGTGCCGTAGATGCGCGTCAGCTGCGCATTCTTCTGGTCGCCGCGCCAGTATGCGCCCGCGACGCGCATCAGCTTGAACGCCTGCGGATCGAGCTTGCCGGTCGAGGCGAGGTGCGGGCCGCGGCACATGTCGAGCCAGTCGTCGCCCGACCAATAGACGGTCAGCTCCTCGCCCTCGGGAAGCTCCTTCGCCCATTCGGCCTTGAAGCTTTCGCCCTCGGCGGTCCAGCGGTCGATCAGCGCCTGACGGCTCCAGACCTCGCGGCGGAGCGGTTTGTCGGCGCGGATGATCTCGCGCATCTTCTCCTCGATCGCGGGCAGATCGTCCATCGAGAAGGGATCGCGCGAGGCCGGGGCCATCACGTCGTAATAGAAACCGTCCTCGGTCGCGGGCCGAAGGTGATCTGCGTGCCGGGAAACAGCGCCTGCACCGCCTCGGCCAGCACATGCGCGAAATCGTGGCGGGCGAGTTCGAGCGCGTCGGCCCCGTCGCGCGCGGTGACCAATGCGAGGGCAGAATCGCCGTCCAGCGGACGGCCGATGTCGCGCAGCTCGCCGTCGACGCGCGCGGCGATCGCCGCCTTGGCCAGTCCCGGACCGATCGCGGCGGCGATGTCCGCGGGGGTAGTCCCCGGCGCTACTCGCGGACGGAACCGTCGGGCAGCGTAATTCGGAACATCTCGGACACGGGATCGGGCTTTCTGCTAGGGTCGTTGGAGCGCGGCTTATGCCCGCGCTGGTACAATATAGGCAAGAAGGCAGACGAAACGATGCCCGACCACCGCGTCACCGCGATCCTGCCCTGTCACGACCTCGACCGCAGCCAGGCATTCTACGAGCGGATCGGGCTGGTGCTCGACAGCGACTATGGCGATTACCGCATCCTGAGCGACGGCCGGGGCTGGCACCTGCACCTGCGCGCGCAGGACATGTCGAAACTTCAGGCACCGCACAATCCGTTCGGCCTGTACCTCTATGTCGAGGATGTCGACGCGGTGGCCGACAGAGTTCGCGAAGCGATCATCGAGCCGGGCGCGCCGCACCTCAAGCCGTGGGGAACCTACGAGTTCGCGGTGAGCGATCCGGACGGCGTACTGGTGCGCGTCGGCCGCGTCGCGCAGTAGCTATCCGCCCCGCCAAGCGCCGCGCTAAAGGCGGGCGAATGGCCCTTGCCCGCCTTGTCCTCACCGATTTCCGCAATCACGCCGCGGCGACGCTGACGCCCGGCGCCGGCTTCGTGGTTGCTGACCGGCGACAATGGCGCGGGCAAGACCAATGTGCTGGAAGCCGTCTCGCTGCTCGCCCCCGGCCGCGGCCTGCGCCGCGCGCCGCTGCCCGAGATCGCCCGGCAGGGCGGCGGCGGCGGGTTCGCGGTGGCGGCGACCCTGGCCGAGAGCGTCGAGATCGGCACGGGCACGCAAGCCTCTGCACCGGAGCGGCGGGTGGTGCGCGTCAATGGCGCAGCGGCAGCGGCCACAGCCTCGCCGAATGGCTGACGGTGCTCTGGCTGACCCCGGCGATGGACCGGCTGTTCGTCGAGCCGGCGAGCGAGCGGCGGCGCTTCCTCGACCGGCTGACGCTGGCGCTGGCACCCGGTCATGCGCATCACACAGCGCGCTACGAAGCGGCGATGCGCGAGCGCAACCGGCTGCTCGGCGCGGACGAACCCGCCGACCCGGACTGGCTGACCGCACTGGAAGCCCGGATGGCGGAGCATGGCGCGGCGATCGACGCCGCGCGTCGCGGCGCGGTCGAGGCGTTGGCGGCGCGGCTGGCCGATCAGCCCGAGGGCGTGTTCGCACGGGCGGGACTGACGCTGGAAGGCGAACCGATAGCCGACCTCGCACAGGCACTGCGAGCAGGCCGTGCGCGCGATGCTGCGGCCGGGCGCACGCTGACCGGGCCGCACCGTCAGGATCTGTCCGTCACGCACCTCGGCAAAGGGCAGCCTGCGCAACTCTGCTCGACCGGGGGAGCAGAAGGCGCTGCTGCTGGGCATTGTCCTCGCCCATGCCGAGCTGGTCGCCGACCGCACCGGCCGCGCACCGATCCTGCTGCTCGACGAGGTCGCCGCGCATCTCGACCCCAGCCGGCGGCGCGCGCTGTTCGATCGGCTGGCGGGGCGCGGACAGGTATGGATGACCGGCACCGAGGCCGAACTGTTCGACGGGATCGGCGAAGCTGCACGCTATACGGTGCGCGACGGGATCATTCTGCCAGGCTGACCGTCACGCAGCTTTTGACTGCCGGCACGATTCCCAGCATGTTTTTTGCGGGGGGAATTGAGCGATGCTGACCATTACCTTTGGTGAGCCGGCGTTCGACTGGACCTTTGCGGTCCAGACGGCCGGTTTGGCGCTGTCGCTGTTGACAACCTTCATCGCGTTTCAAGTCTGGCGAGTGGCCGGCAAGATCCGGAATCTCGATTGGATCAAGGTGCAGAACGAAGCGTGGAACGCCTACAACGCGCTGAAACTGACTTCGGAGAACGAGGCGCATTTCCGCGCGGTCGACAACCTCGTGGGCGGGCGCGATGTACCGAGGGGCATTCTGGAAAGCTATCCGGTCCGTGCGGTCATGTTCTCACGAATGAACATCATGGAGCGGGATTTCAGGGCGCTGCTGTACAAGCTCGTCGCAACTATGACGGCTTTTACCTGGTCAACGAGATTCGCGAGTCCGGCCAGAACGCCCGGATCATCATCAATTTTCTGGTGAAGAGCGGATATGATCCGATGTTCGTGATGTTCTACCGGCGGGTCGCCCGCGAGTTCGCTGACAACCCGAGGCTGACGACGATGGATGTGGATGCCATGGCGATCCTGCAAACTGTCAGGCGCGATAACGAACATCGCCGCACCAACGATCACCTCGAAGTACCTGAAGGGGTGCCGATCTAGCCGCGGCGCCGGCGCCGCACCGATCCGCGATGCGCGAGCTGGCCGCGCCGTTCCAGCATGGCCATCCGGCCGGTATAGCCGATCGCGAAGACCATGAAGGCGATCGTGACGGCGAAGACGAGAAGCGCGTCATCATCACGCGCTCCACATCGCGTGGAGAGCGGCGATCAGCGTGATCCCGCTGACCATGCCAAGGATCAGCTCGAGCGGCTTGCAGGCGCCGAGCCAGTCGGTGATCCGTTCCCATCGAGTGCGATGGGCGTGAACCATTTGTCGATCACGTTCCATGCCGCATCACATGGCGCGAAGACCCATAAAATTGCCACGTCGAACCCGCGCGGTCGCCATTAAGTTTTCATAAGCGCGGCGGCGCCACGGGGTGACCCATTTTGCTTCCGTTTCGTGACTCGCGACCCTATATGCTCGGCATGGAATCGAACGATCAGAACACCCCGAAAACACCCCGAACAGCAACAGCTACGGCGCCGACAGCATCAAGGTTCTCAAAGGCCTGGACGCCGTGCGCAAACGCCCCGGCATGTATATCGGCGACACCGACGACGGCTCGGGCCTGCACCACATGGTGTTCGAGGTTTCGGACAATGCGATCGACGAGGCGCTGGCCGGTCATTGCGACAGGATCATCATCCAGCTGAACGCCGACGGATCGGTGAGCGTCGAGGATAACGGCCGCGGCATCCCGACCGGCATCCATGCCGAGGAAGGCGTGTCGGCAGCCGAGGGCATCATGACCCAGCTGCACGCCGGCGGGAAGTTCGAGAACACCAGCGACACCAAGGCCTACAAGGTGGCGGGCGGCCTGCACGGCGTCGGCGTCAGCGCCGTCAACGCGCTGTCCGAATGGCTCGACCTCAACATCTGGCGCGACGGCGAGGAGCATTACATGCGCTTCGCCTATGGCGACGCGACCGCGCCGCTCAAGGTGATCGGCCCGTCGAACGGAAAGAAGGGCACGCGCGTGACCTTCCTCGCGTCGACCGAGAAGGTTCCCGGCGACGGCGGCACGTTCAAGAACCAGATCGAGTACGACTTCGAGAAGCTCGAGCATCGCTATCGCGAGCTGGCGTTCCTCAATTCGGGCGTGCGCCTGTTCCTGCGCGACGCGCGGCACGAGGAAGTCAAGGAAGTCGAGCTGTTCTACGAGGGCGGGATCGCCGCATTCGTGAAGTGGCTCGACCGCAACAAGTCGCCGCTGTTCCCCGACCCGATCTCGGTCAACGGGCAGCGCGACGATATCGGCATCGACGTCGCGCTGTGGTGGAACGACAGCTACCACGAAAATGTGCTCTGCTTCACCAACAACATTCCCCAGCGCGATGGCGGCACCCATATGGCCGGTTTCCGCGCGGCGCTTACCCGCACGATCAACAGCTATGCCGACAAGTCGGGGCTGCTGAAGAAGGAGAAGGTCACCCTCACCGGCGACGACATGCGTGAGGGCCTGACCGCGATCGTCTCGGTCAAGCTGCCCGACCCCAAGTTCAGCTCGCAGACCAAGGACAAGCTCGTCTCGTCCGAAGTGCGCCAGCCGCTGGAAAGCCTGATGGCCGACAAGCTGGCGGAATGGCTCGAGGAAAATCCGGCGCTGGCCCGCGCCATCATCCAGAAGGTGATCGACGCCGCCGCCGCCCGTGAAGCCGCCAAGAAGGCGCGCGAACTGACCCGGCGCAAGGGCGCGATGGACATCGCATCGCTGCCCGGCAAGCTGGCCGATTGTCAGGAACGCGACCCCGCTAAGTCCGAACTCTTCCTGGTCGAAGGCGATTCGGCCGGCGGATCGGCCAAGCAGGGGCGCGACCGCCATTTCCAGGCGATCCTGCCGCTGCGTGGCAAGATCCTGAACGTCGAACGCGCGCGCTTCGACCGGATGCTGTCGTCCAAGGAAATCGGCACGCTCATCCAGGCGATGGGCACCGGCATCGGCCGCGACGGCTTCAATCTGGCCAAGCTGCGCTACCACAAGATCATCATCATGACCGACGCCGACGTGGACGGCGCGCATATCCGCACGCTGCTGCTGACCTTCTTCTACCGCCAGATGCCGGAGATCATTTCCGCCGGGCACCTCTTCATTGCCCAGCCGCCGCTGTACAAGGCGACAAAGGGCCGGTCGGAAGTCTATCTGAAGGACGATGCGGCGCTTGACGAATATCTGGTCGAGGCAGGCGTCGGCGGCAACCGGCTTGAGACGAGCGAAGGAACCATTCTCGGCCAGGATCTTGCGCGGCTGGTCGAACATGCCCGCCGCATGAAGACGCTGATGCGCTATGTCCCGCGCCGCTACGATCCCGCGATCATCGAGGCGTTGGCCCTGGGCGGTGCGCTCGATCCCGAAGCGACGCGCGAGCAGCGCGGCGAGCGGCTCGCGGCGGGTGACCAAGCGGCTCGACCTGACCGACGAGGACGCGCGCTGGTCGGCGCGCGTCACCGAGGATGGCGGCTTCCATTTCGAACGGCTGTGGCGCGGCGTGACCGATCACAACATCGTCGAGGCTGCGTTCCTGACCTCGGCCGAAGGTCGCAAGCTCCATACGCTCGCGGCCGAACAGGCCGAGAGCTATGCCGCGGTGTCCAAGCTCGTTTCGGTCAAGTCGGCGCAGGCGGAAAGCCGAGGCGGCGCCCGCCGTCGAGGGCGAGGATGAGGAACCCGTGGTCGCCGCCAAGGGCGAGACCCTGGTCTCGCGCCCGAGCGAACTGCTGAACGCGATCCTCGCCTCGGGCCGCAAGGGGCTGTCGATCCAGCGCTACAAGGGGCTGGGCGAGATGAACGCCGAGCAGCTGTGGGAAACCACCCTCGATCCGCAGAATCGCTCGATGCTGGTGGTGGCGATCGATCAGGCGGATGTGGCGGACGAGATCTTCACCCGCCCTGATGGGCGATGTGGTCGAGCCGCGCCGCGAGTTCATTCAGGAGAATGCGCTCAGCGTCGCCAATCTCGACGTCTGATCAGGGCGCGGGGCGCCTGCGCCCCGCCAGCCATTTGCGCACCCGGCCGGTATTGCTTCGGTGAGCATCGAGAAACCATAGGCGAAGAACAGCGCAGCGAGGAAGCCGAGGCAGACGAAGAGGAGCGACGTCATCGACGGCTCCTCCCGGACCGCGCCGACCTCGATCCCGGCGATCATCGCGAGAACCGGGAAATGGGTGACGTTAGAGCGAAAAGCTTGCGCGGCTGCCATAGTGCGCCAGCCCCGTCAGGGCTCGTGGAAAGGCCGGGCGCATCGCGAGCAGCGCAGCCAGGAACGCGGCGAAGCTCAGGGCCACCGGAAACTCCCAGCCCGGAAGAGGTGCGGTGCGCTCCCAGGCAAGGATCGCCAGACCTAGAACGCCGGTCGCCCCGAGCGTGACACGCCGGCACAGCACTGCCTGCGCGATGCCCTTGCGCTCGACCACCCGGACCAGTGTGCCCAGCAGCCAGCAGACAAAGCCGAGCAACACCGAGGGGTACCAGAAGAAGATCGCCATCGCGATCAGGACCGGGGCCGGCCTTCGCGTCCGCCACAACAGGATCAGCGCCGGATACCAGAGATAGAACCACCATTCCAGGCAAAGGCTCCAGAGCGGCCCGTTGGTGCCCAGCGGTGCACCAGCGTGTCCTGGAGGAAGAACAGATTGCCGATCCACACCGGCCAGGCGAGGTTCGCCGCGACGTCGGTGCGCAGGACATAGGTGTTGGTCAGGCGAGATGCGTCGGCGTCTGCAGCCAGAACGTCCCGATCAGGTCGAGGCTGCCGCCGATCAGCAGCGCCGGGATCAGGACGATCCATATCCGGGTCAGCCGGCCGGAAAGATATTCCTTCCAGCTCCAGCCCCGTTCGAGCCGCTGTTCGACCGATCGCGCGATCCAGTAGCCGGAGAGAACGAAGAACAGGATGACCGCGGCGTGCGAGAAGCCGGCGACGAAATAGCCGATCTTGGCCCAGAGCGGCGCGTCGCCATGATAGTCGGCGATGGTGAGATGCCAGGCGTGCGCGAACGCGACGACCGCGGCCAGCACGAATCGGCAGCATCCATATAGGAATATACCGCGTTGCGCTCGCCACCGGTTTCGGCAGCGGATGTCGTCTTGGCCCCCATAGTTACGGATACGCATTAGTCGCAGCCGCCCACCGCGTCACCATCCGTACATTTCGTAGCGGATGGTCGCGGATTCGGGGCGACGCAACGCTGCGCGGATTGCCGTCCGGTGCCATTGTTGTTTCACCCGTGCCGCAAAAAGGGGACGGGGCATGCGGGGTTTCTTCATCGGCGCGCTGGCGCTGGCACTGAGGGTTTCCCGGCCGCGGCGGCAAATGACGAGGCGGAAGCCGGCGCCGACCTCGGCAGCGGCATGGCGAGCTATTTCAGCGCGAGATGGCGGGCAATCGCACCGCCAATGGCGAGCGCTGCGACCCCGATACGCTGACCGCCGCGCACCGCACCGCGCCGTTCGGCAGCCGGATCCGCGTCACCAGCCTGTCCAGCGGCAGGAGCGTGGTGGTGCGGATCAACGACCGCGGACCGTTCAGCGGCGGGCGCGTGATCGACCTCTCGCACGCCGCCGCGCGCGAGATCGGGATGCACCGCACCGGCACCGCCAGGGTCAACCTCGCGCTGCTCGACGACTGAGGCACTTTCCGCATACCAGTTACAGTTTCAGTCTATACCATTTTGCGCTCGACCTAGACCAGAAAAGCCGTCACCATCCCGGTAAATAAGATCGGGAGGGAGTTTATGACGGCACAGCCTGCGGTCGCGGGCCGGAACGAGCGCAAGGTGATCATCGCCTCGTCGCTCGGCACGGTGTTCGAATGGTATGATTTCTACCTGTACGGGCTGCTGGCGACGGTCATCTCCGCGAAATTCTTCTCCGGGGTGAACGAAGACGACCGCGTTCATCCTCGCGCTGGGCGCCTTCGCGCGGGATTCGCGGTGCGTCCGTTCGGTGCGCTGGTGTTCGGGCGGCTGGGCGATGTCGTCGGGCGCAAATACACCTTTCTCGTCACCATGGGCCTGATGGGCCTGTCCACCTTCGCGGTCGGCATCTTGCCGAGCTACGCCAGCATCGGCGTCGCAGCCCCGATCATCCTCGTCGCGCTCAGGCTGGTCCAGGGCTGGCGCTCGGCGGGGAATATGGCGGCGCGGCGACGTACGTGGCCGAGCATGCTCCAGAGGGGAAACGCGGCCTGTTCACCAGCTGGATCCAGACCACCGCGACACTCGGCCTGTTCGCCGCGCTGCTGGTGGTGATCGGCATCCGCACCGCGATCGGCGAAGCCGCGTTCGCCGATTGGGGCTGGCGCCTGCCCTTCCTCGTCTCGATCCTGCTGCTCGCCGTGTCGCTGTGGATCCGCCTCCAGCTGGCCGAAAGCCGGTGTTCCAGAAGATGAAGGAGGAGGGCACGACCTCCAAGGCGCCTTTCACCGAGGCGTTCGGCCAGTGGCGCAAACCTGCGCACCGTGCTGATCGTGCTGCTGGGTGCCGTCGCGGGCCAGGCGGTGGTCTGGTACACCGGCCAGTTCTACGCGCTGTTCTTCCTGGAGAAGACGCTGAAGGTCGATGGCGCGACCGCCAACATCCTGATCGCGATCGCGCTGGCGCTCGCCACGCCTTTCTTTGTGATCTTCGGGGCCCTGAGCGACAGGATCGGACGCAAGAAGATCATCCTGACCGGCTGCGCGCTGGCCGCGATCAGCTATTTCCCCACCTTCCACGCGCTGACCCAGGCGGCCAATCCTGCCCTTGCGGCAGCGCAGAGACAGGCGCCGGTGACGATCATGTCGAGCAACGACATCTGCTCGGTCCAGTTCGACCCGATCGGTGGCAACAAGTTCGACCAGTCGGGCTGCGACATCGCCAAGGCCTATCTCGCCAAGTCGGGCATCCCCTACAAGAGCGTGCCCGCGACGCTGCCGCCCGGCGCGCCGACGCTCAAATTCACGACCGTGCGCGTGGGCGAGGAGGATCATCCGGCGCTTGACCCGGTCGGGATCGCTCCTGCCGAGCGTGCCGCCGTGATCGCCGCCTATCAGGCGGAACTCAAGACGGCACTGACCAGGGCCGGCTACCCAGCCAAGGCAGATCCTGCGGCGATGAACAAGCCGCTGATCGTCGCCCTGCTCTTCTGGCTCGTGCTGCTGGTGACGGCAGTCTACGGCCCGATCGCCGCGCTTCTGGTCGAAATCTTCCCGACCCGCATCCGCTACACCTCCATGTCGCTGCCCTATCATATCGGCAATGGCTGGTTCGGCGGCTTCCTGCCGACGACGGCCTTCGCCATGGTGGCGGCGACCGGGGACATCTACTCCGGCCTCTGGTATCCGATCATCGTCGCGGTGCTGACGCTGATCCTCGCCTGCTGTTCCTTCCCGAAACCTTCCGCCGCCGGATCGACGAGTCCGCGACATAATCAGTCACGCTTTTGTCGTCTCCCAAGTAACGATCCGGTTGACGCTGGCCATGCCGCAGTGCAGCACGCGCGCATGGCCAGCGCTCCACCGATCACGAACAACCCGACATCCGCTATCTGGGCCGCGTCCTTGGCGACGTGATCCGCGCCTATGGGCGGGGAGGCATTGTCCGGCGAATCGAATATATCCGATCGGCATCGGTCGACCGGCATCGCGGCATCGCCGGCGCGGACAGCATCGATCCGGGCCTCGGCAGCCTGAACCTCGACGACCGCTCGATTTTCGTGCGCAGCTTCATGCTGTTCTCGATGCTCGCCAACCTGGCCGAGGACCGGCAGGGCGTGGCGGCGGGGACGGGCGCCGATGTCGAAGCACGCGATCGCCAGGCTCAAGGAGCATGGGGTCGATGCCGCCCGGATCGCCGAACTGCTCGACCATGCGCTGGTCGCGCCGGTGCTGACCGCCCACCCGACCGAGGTGCGGCGCAAGTCGATGATCGACCATCGCAACCGCATCGCCGAACTGATGGCACTCAAGGACCGCGGCATCGTCGAGACCGCTGATGGCGATCTGGTCGACGAAGCGGTGGGTGCGGCAGGTGGCGCTACTGTGGCAGACGCGCGTGCTTCGGCCCGAACGCCTCTACGTCGCGGACGAGGGTCGAGACTGCGCTGTCCTACAGCGCGACGTGTTCCTGCCGGTCCTGCCCGCACTCCACGCGCGATGGGACCGCGCGCTGGGCAGCCGCGTGCCGGCGTTCCTGCGCCCGGGCAACTGGATAGGCGGCGACCGCGACGGCAACCCCTTCGTCACCGCCGATTCGCTGCGGCTGACCTGTCGCGCTCGCCGAGACGGTGCTCAACCACTATCTCGATGCGGTCCATGCGCTCGGCGCCGAGCTATCGATCTCGAGCCACCACGCCGAAATCGATCCCGGCGTCGTCGCCCTCGCCGACGCCAGCGGCGACGCCGCTGCCAGCCGCGCCGACGAACCCTATCGCCGCGCGCTGTCGGGC
>JAKKPZ010000831.1:0-15391 GCA_022814885.1 Ditylenchus destructor | reverse complement strand
GCGGGAAAATATTTTCGATTTCCTGTCGCCACCTGGTACATCAAACAAAGGAGTTCTTCATTTCAAACTTTCAAACGAAGAACTCCTTTGTTTGATGTAGACAGTCATATTTTGCAGTGAATTTTCAACTGACACGTCGGCGCCTCTTGTATCAAAAAGCGTGGCGGCCAATTTCGGCCAAAAATCAAAATCCATGATATCGAAGATTTTTTTTGCCAGGACGCAAGTTCAGGTGTTGCTCTATCATACCTCGTGGGTGAAATATTCATCCGTTCGATTATTATTTATATTTTGGGCTTTAAAGTTGGTACACTTTGCTGTTTTCAGTGTTAAATGGGTCAACTTTGAGACCCGATTTAGAAATAATAATCGAACGGATGAATATTTCACTTGTCCAGTATGATCGAGCAACACTTCAAATTTTACTTTTTCATAAAAAATTTGGGATTTCATGGGAATTTTGCAATTTTTTCTATTTTTTCGGTTTTTTTGCCCAAAAATGGCCATTTTTGTGTATTTTCGAGAAAAAGCGAATTATTACATCGGAAATGGACTGGGAGTTTTTGGGAGTATACTGTTTTTCGATACGCATCGAATTACCCCTAAAAACACTCATTGGAGAAAACTTTTTCACATTTTCAACAAATCGATTTTTTCGAAATCCATGTGGTACCCCCTATGGTCAAAAATGGCCAAAAATGAAATTTTTCGGAATGCCAGCAAAATGTGTTTTTAGGGGTAGTTTGATGCGCTAAGTACGAATCTACAATTAGTTTAACGTAACGCATCAAAAAATGGTCATTTTTGGGCCATTTTTACCAAAAACGCAATTTTCCCCACCTTTCGTGGCGGGACCACCCCCGATCTGAGGTCAAATTCGGATTCCCCGTACCCGAATTAGGGTACGTACCAAAAATCTCGGGATTTTAACGACAAAAACATGCCTGTCACACTTTTTGATACAAAACCATGCAAAAGGCGCCGACGTGCTGAATGTGTAGGATGGGGGGGGGGTGAACTAAACAAAAATGCCTTATATTATAATAAAATTGTTTAGTTCCCCCGCCCCCATCGAATGGGGGGGGGAACTAAACAAGTACCGAAACTTTTATATCCGAAAGAAAAGGTAGCGAATTCATATGATTCATAATGTATTCAGGCAGAATGTTTTTTAATTTATTTTGATAAATATTGATAAATATTTCTTCATAAGCCGGTTGCGGCTATATAGACTTATATACTTTACGCTTCACAAATTTTCAGACCCCTCTGGCATACTTATTTTCCCCGTAATTGTTTTTCTTCATAAGCTCGACTGAAGAAGTTCCTGTGTAATCTGGCGAAAGTAGACGGTGTTAGTACAATATTAGATAAGAAGAAATATTATGGTTATAGTGGATCAATGAGCAACATTTATGTTACTTAAGCTATAAGCATAATATTGCTTCTTACCTAACACGTCGGCGCTTTTTGTATGGTTTTGTATCAAAAAGTGTGACAGGCATGTTTTTGTCGCTAAAATCCCGTGATTTTTGGTACATACCCTAATTCGGGTACGGCGAGTCCGAATTTGACCTCAGATCATGGGTGGTCCCGCCACGAAAGTTGGGAAATTTGCGTTTTTGGGGAAAAATGGCCCAAAAATGACCATTTTTGATGCGTTACGTTAAAAATAATTGCAGATTCGGACTCAGCGCATCAAAATACCCCTAAAAACACATTTTGCTGACATTCCAAAAAAATTTCATTTTTTGGCCATTTTTGACCATAGGGGGTACCACATGGATTTTGAAAAAAATCGATTTTTTGAAAATGTGGAAAATTTTTCTGTAATGAGTGTTTTTAGGGGTAATTTGATGCGCTGATTCCGAATCTGCAATTAGTTTTTTCATATCACATCAAAAACGACCATTTTTGGACGATCTGTTAGGAGTTTTTCATCCCAAGTTCGAACTTCAGGTCGGTCAATCATTTTTTCTCGCGAAAATACCGCATTTTGATAAAAATAACCACAAATTCTTGTTTACCGGACCTCAATTGATTAGAAATTTGGAACTGTAAAATGAAATATCATTAATACGAATTTTCTGGCACCATTTTGTGATAATTTTCGCCCAAAAACGCCAAAAAACGCAATTTTCCCACCTTTCGTGGCGGGACCACCCCCGATCTGAGGTCAAATTCGGATTCTCCGTATCCGAAAATTGGGTAACTACCAAAAATACCAGTCGATTTCCGACGTACTACTTACTCTACTATTTTACTTTTCTCCAAAATACACGAAAATTGACATTTTTGGGCAAAAAAATCTAAAAAATGTCGTATTGGGCGCAAATTTCCTCTTGTCCAAGATTTTTTATGAAAAAGTAAAATTTGAGGTGTTACTCGACCATAGACTATCTTACAATAGCGCTGCTACGAGTTTCTCCGTCACGCTATGTTTTAAGCGTTAGATCGGGAATCTGTTATGGGGAGTTTGTAGGGCTGGCGAAGTTATGCGGGCATTTTCCGCTGGCAAGCGATCCGCTTGGTGGATCGTGATTTTGCATATATGCAAATGTGGCCAGGGTGACATGACATAGGGGTATGTCATGTAAGGTGACATGGGGTCACGTGACAGGGGTCACGTGACAGGGTGTCACGTGACAGGGGGTCATGTGACAGGGGGTCATGTGACAGGGGGTCACGTGACAGGGGGTCACGTGATGTCACCTGACATCACGTGATATCACCTTATATGACATAGGCCCATGTCATGTAAGGTGTGATACTTTTTGCCTGTGGCTGTGCCGGCGTAGAAAGCTGCGGCGCGGACCCGGGGAACCAATGCGTAGAAAGGTGGGGCGGGGACCCGGGGAACCAATGCGTAGAAAGGTGCGGCGCGGACCCGGGGAACCAATGCGTAGAAAGGTGGGGCGGGGACCCGGGGAACCAATGCGTAGAAAGGTGCGGCGGGGACCCGGGGAACCAATGCGTTGAAAGTAGGGCATAGAAGCGCCCGCGTAGCGGGCGCGACTAAGGCTAGTTCTGTACAAGTGAAATATTCATCCATACGTTTAAAATGAAAATCTGGGCTTTCAAAGTTGACCCATTTAACACTGAAAAACGCAAAGTGTACCAACTTTGAAGCCCCAGATTTTAATTTAAAACGTACGGACGAATATTTCACCCACGGGGTATGATAGAGCAACACTTCAACTTGCTTCCTGGCAAAAAAAAATCTTTCATAAGAGGAGATTTGATTTTTGGCTGAAATTGGCCGCCACGCTTTTTGATACAAGAGGAGCCGACGTGCTAATATTGTACTAACACCGTCTACTTCCGTTGATGACGTACTTATTTTCCCCGTAATTGTTTTTCACCATAAGCTCGACTGAAGAAGTTCCAGTATAATCTGGCTAAAGTAGACGATGTTAGTAGAATATTAGATAGGAATAAATATTATGCTTATAACGGATGAGGGTTCTTCGTAAAAGTGGGAGAGTGCCAGTTTCCCTTCCGCTACACAACGTACTATTGCTCATTCATCTGATGTTTAGTATCTAGTAATTTTTAGATTCACGAGGCATTTGTTTTTAGTCAACAACAGCAAACTTTATTTTGCCTATACAAAATTGTACATTACAGAAAAGACTTTATAAACACTCAAAGTTATAAGTGTTATGTTTATCGTTTGTCTAAGAAAATTGTTTGTCAGAAAGTGTTTTGACTTAAAGCAGCAGTTGTTGTTTATGTTGCTGTAGTAGCTGGAGAAACTTGCTGGACACGACAGATTTTTTGCTTTTCGTCAAAATTCGGTAGAATAAAATAGTTTGTCTCAAAGCAGCAGTTGTTCATGTTCGTGTTGCTGTAGCAGCTGTTGCTGTAATAGCCGGAGAAACTTGCTGGACACGACAGATTTTTATCCAGAACCCATTCGATTTTCTCGTCAATCGCCATGAATTAGCCAATTGCTAAAATCCGGATCGGATTGCATGCTAATAAATTGTCATAGTAGAAAATTTTGAGCTCTACCAGAATATTAGATAAAAAGTTATAAAAAGAATCTTTTTATATTCCAAAATGAGAGTACACGTTGGCATCCGGTAGTTGACGAAAAATTTACATATTGTAAGCCCTACGCATGCCCATTTTTTCAATTTTTTTTAACCAGAACATTTTTATTCAAAATGCTTATTACCTCAGAAAAGCATGCTACCCACCAGAACTAAAAGTTATTTAAACATATAAAAAGCTTAAAGTTTGACCTTTAAAAGCATGGCTTTGTATGACTGTACGCCGTGCCATAACCTTATTCTTTCTTACTTACCGTCGTGAATATATTATTCGCAAAGATTGGAATAACGTCCAAAAATATGTCCATAGTTATAGTAAATTTTACGACGTCATTTTTCTATAATTATTAAAATAAAATTACGATGTTTTAAGTTAAAATATTATGGAAGGATGAGTTATGGTATTCGAGTTTATAATGGAGTTACTTTAGTATCTATGCCCATCGATACAGCCCTAAAACCGGTGTCAATCGACTCCACTGGACTTGCTAGTGACGAAAAAATACTCCCCCGGTGCGGAGATGCTTCTAGAACACTACAACACTATCTAATTTTCTGAACCATACCGTTATTTTGTACCTCATTTTCTGAGGCATAGCACGTATAATACCCCATATATTGATACTTAAGCGTAGCCTTTGGTACTTGTTTAGTTCCCCCCCATCCGATGGGGGGGACTAAACAATTGTATCATAATATAAGGCATTTTTGTTTAGTTCCCCCATCCTACACATTCAGTTGAAAATCCAGTGCAAAATATGACTGTCTACATCAAACAAAGGAGTTCTTCGTTTCAAACTTTCAAATGAAGAACTGCAGTGAATTTTCAACTGAATGTGTAGGATGGGGGGAACTAAACAAAAATGCTATATATTATAATAAAATTGTTTAGTTCCCCCCCCCCATCGGATGGGGGGGACTAAACAAGTACCTAGCCTTTATAATGTGAGAAATTAACTAGCGGCTCCGCCGCTAGTTAAAAAAGGGGGAAATTGTATTGATAATGAGTGGTAGGGATTGTGATGTGCTTTTTGGTGGAAGTCGATTATCCTTCTGGAAGCCGCTATCGCGGCTTAGTCTGCTTCTAGAACAAACTCGGTTTTCTGTCTATCCCAGGTTAACCTGGGAGTATACGGGCTGTCCCAGATTAGCCTTAGAATATACGGGCTATCCCAGGTAAGCCTGTGAGTATACGGGCTATCCCAGGTTAACCTTTCATTGCCGAGTGTATCCGATCGGATACGCTTTTGATTTGCTAAAGACTTGCTGTGTTCATTATTCATACAAAGAGTGTGTCTGTAAATAGATCACATAGAAAAGAGAAATAAACAATGGTGGATATCATGATTTTGATAAAGACAGCTCACCAAAAGGAAAGCTAATGGTAATGCAGACATTCTGCCTTCTGTCTATGGCTCCGGCAATGAAGGGTTAACCTGGGAGTGTACGGGCCATTTGCAGCTCCATTTCCAGCCAAATCGCCTCAGGGCTTCTAGAACCTTCTAGAAGCATTTGCGGGCGACCGGACCTGGTTTTCCGGAACCCCCAGGCTCAGGGCTATCGTTTGACACCAAGATCGCCCCAAACGGTGAGGGGCGGGGCAAGTTATGGCCATTTCCAACCCCATGCCCTCAGGGCTTCTAGAACCTTCTAGAAGCATTTGCGGGCGACCGGACCTGGTTTTCCGGAACCCCAGGCTCAGGGCTATCGTTTGACATCTCGATCGCCCCAAACGGTGAGGAGCGGTGGAAGTTATGGCCATTTTCAGAAAGTGGCACGAAAACGCCAGGTCGTTTCTATTAAGGGGGATTACAAATATATAACAACAACTGACGAACAACTAACTAACAACAACGTGACTGGGTTATCAAAAAACCCTCGAGTTTGTCGAAAAATAAACAACATGAAAAAAGTAAACTAAGAACCATACCAGCTTTTCGTTATTCAATTTCATTGCACATAGTAAATAAAAGCTTCCTAATCACATCGGCGCCAAATGCACTGGAGCCGTCTCAAAATGCGTCTCAGCCATGTTTTTGTCGAGAGTTGGCCGAGATTTTTGGTACATACCCTAATTCGGGTACGGGGAATCCGAATTTGGCATTATTTTTGGCATTCGGTTGGGGGGGGGGGGGGGTTGGCGTTCTGCCCATTTTCTGTTTTTGAGGCAAAAATAGCCCAAAAATGACCATTTTTGACGCGTTACGTTAAAAATAATTGCAGATTCGGACTCAGCGCATCAAAATACCCCTAAAAACACATTTTGCTGACATTCCAAAAAAAATTTCATTTTTTGGCCATTTTTGACCATAGGGGGTACCACAGGATTTGAAAAAATCGATATTTTGGAAACTGGAAAATTTTTCTGCAATGAGTGTTTTTAAGGGTAGGATGCGCTGATTCCGAATCTGCAATTATTTTTTTCATATCACGTCAAAAATGACCATTTTCGGACGATCTGTTGGGGGGTTTTCGTCTCAAGTTCGAACCCCACGTCCGTCAATCATTTTTTTTCTCGCGAAACTACCGAATTTTTTTTTAAAATTACCACATATTCTTGCTTACCGGACCACAATTGATTAAAAATTTGCAACTGTAAAATGAATTACCATCAATACGAATTTTCTGGCACCATTTTGTGATAAATTTCGCCCAAAAATGCCAAAAAACGCATTTTTCCCAATTTTCGTGGCGGGACCACCCCCGATCTGAGGTCAAATTCGGATTCGCCGTATCCGAAATAGGGTAAGTGCCAAAAATTCCAGTCGATTTCAAACGTTCTAATTCGCTTTTTCTCGAAAATACACAAAAACCGCCATTTTTGGGCAAAAAAATCGTAAAAATATCGTATTGGGCGCTAACGATTTGATAGGTTCGAAATTTTATGAAAAAGTAAAATTTGAAGTGTTGCTCGACCATTCTGTACAAGTGAAATATTCATCTCTATTGTTATTATTTCTAAATCGGGTCTCAAAGTTGACCCATTTAACACTGAAAAACGCAAAGTATACCAACTTTGAAGCCCAAAATCTCAATAATAACAATACGGACGAATATTTCACCCACCAGGTGTGATAGAGCAACACCTGAACTTGCTTCCTGGCAAAAAAAATCTTTGACATCAAACAATTTGATTTTTGGCTGAAAACGGCTGGGACGCTTTTTGAGACAGTTGGCGCCGATGTGAATATATTCAATCCACCTATGCAAAATTTTGCATATAGAGGCAGCACGAAGCGATACTTGAGTAATACGCACACTACATGTTGACAATTGTGCACTAAATCGTGTGTTTAACTAGCGCTTTGAGACTCCCTACAGGAGACTGAAAATTTAGTTGTCTATATGCATACCTATATTTTCTAAGTTCCCTCAGATTCCAAGGGGAAGGTCGGGCGCTCGCGCCCGACCACAGGACTCCAGGGTGTATCAAGAATGACCCCAATTAAGAATGACCTCAAAACAGCGTTTCAGAGAAAATGCACCCCTAAAAAACGCCTTTTTAGAAAATTTTGTCTAAAATTTCGTCTAAAAATTTCCTGAAACACTGTTTTGAGGTCTTAGGGGTGTGTTTTTTGTAATTTTCACTTTTGTCTAAAATTTGTCTATATTTAGCTAAATTTTGGCCTCGGATCCCTCGCTACAAATTACTCTAAAAAGGTCTATTTCCAAATAAAGCACCCCTAAGAATGCACCTCTGAAAAATCGATTAAGCACTGGTAAGAATGTCCCTAAAATCCATGGACCGAACACGCATTACTAAAATACTAGGTAGATATGTGTTTAAGGATATTGCTTGTTGACAGGGCGCGAGTCAAAGCGGACCCAAACCGAAATTAACAAACTCTCTATAAACTAGTAGAAAATGAAATAACTACGATTTT
The DNA here is from genome assembly GCA_022814885.1 of Ditylenchus destructor. NCBI lineage: Eukaryota > Metazoa > Nematoda > Chromadorea > Rhabditida > Anguinidae > Ditylenchus > Ditylenchus destructor. The sequence continues at coordinate 7,452 of JAKKPZ010000831.1, read as the reverse complement.
TACTATTTTGCTATATATACCGCTTAATTAATCAGTTATTATAAAGCCGGTTTTACATAATTGAAAAACCAACTTTTTTCAACATCCAGCGGAATTTCTGCAAGGATATTAACAGAAACAAATATAATGCACAAGGTAAAGCAGGCTAATGCAAGCCATGGAAAGCACTTTGCTATACGAGAGTTGTAGTGCATTGGAAAGGTTAACGCTAAGCATCTTTCAAGAGTTAGCAAAAATGTAGACAACGTGGATAGATGTCCATGATTTATCATCATGAGTCCTAACCAGAGGTGAGCGTAAGGTGCGTAATTGTTGCCAGCTAAAAGAAAATTTGTGTTACGAAGTTTAGGAATTTCTTTAAATTTAGCAGTTTTGTTGTTAACCGCACCCATGTGTCTGCTCTTTGACACACACTTTTGCATTATGCTTTGTTCACGCAAAGTGGGAAAGTGGAGTGGAGAGTGGAATGGGTTTATTTATTTTGAATGGAATGTTATTTCGTGGCTTCAATTGAACTGTTTCTCACAGTGTTAGCCACACATCTGATGTTACTGACTCTATCTCAAATTTTTCTCTAGATTTAAATGTTAATTCAGATTTTTCCCATTTTACTGTTTTCTCTCTTGTCTCATTACTCAATAATTCACCACACTCAATGCTTATCTCCCACCATTCTGTCAGTAAGATTCACCGGAACATTCCTTCTTTAAATGCCGGATTTCAGCATAAAACCCAGGACTTACAAACCAAAGAACACCGATCCTGATTTTTTAGCTCTTGCAAACGGACTTGGTGAGACCTATCGATTGCTTATTAGATTTATTGAGATTATTTGAATACGTTTACTAATAACTAACCTTCAGACCAATAAACGGTCAAATACACATGATAAGGTGTGGCGAATATCGCTCCAATTCCACGACTAGCCAAAAATATAAAAAATGAATTCGAAATACGGTCCAACTTTGTAGATTTCTTATCAAATTTTGAACAATAAATTACGTGAAACGTGAAGAATATCGTTGTGATCTGACAGAGTACAATTATGATATCAAATACTAGGTTCAAATATCTAATGTATTCCATTTCAGATAGTATTTGGGCTGGAATAGCCATCTTAATTTTCTTGTATTATTTCACGGTTTGAAAATATGGGGGACTTGGTGTTTAAGACATGAGGTTTAAGATTTACATGGAGAAATAATTATGCCAGAGGTGTTTACACATTTGTGTAGCGGAAAGCAAACGGTCGCTATGACGCGCTTACAAAAGCTATTTCTAATTCGACCGCTATAAGCAAAATATTTTTTCTCATCAAATATTGTACTAACACGTCTAACATTTGTATTCTCATTAGTATATTGTCGGCAGATTTTTACTTCGGAAGATTACGCAGGAACTTCGTAGTCAAATTTCCTGTATTACGGATTCCGTAATTACGAAGAAAATTATTATATCTTATGTGTCTGAAAATTTGAGAAGCGAAATGCAAGCGGCCGCTTTGCCACGCTTAAGCTCAAGCGTAAGCGTCGTACGTCAACTATAGCTCGTTCGTCCGCTATAAGCAAAACATTTCTCCGTATCTATATTATACTAGCGCCGTCTAACATTTGTATTCTCATTAGATGAGTTGTCATAGTGTTGAGCTGTCAAGTAATGTATTAGTTAATTAGACAAGGAAGCGCCACAGCGGCTACGCCGCTATCCAGGCGAATTCAGGATTTCCGGAAGCCATAACTTCCAGTAGTCATCGAAGTTCCGGGCAAGACCGGTACCAATCGTCTTCTCTCTCCGAGAGGAAGCGATTGGTATATCACACGGCCAGATCCGAGCGGCGATCAAAAAGTTTCCTTTTTAAATCCTGGATTTCAGGAAGAAAATCCAGGATAACTTTGCCATCGCCGCTTCAAAATTTCCGCTTCCAATAGTTTTGAGCTTAGCTCGCCGAGAGCTATCATTTGACGGAGCTATCACATGCCCGGAACTACAGCGTGGATCAAAAGTAGATAGATACATACAGACGGTCACTTTTGCTTTAGGGTGAGTAGACAGACGTGAACTATATCAAGAAAACGAAACTATTGCTGAACTTGAACGATTTGACGGACAAGAAACTTTCACAATCCATAATGCTATCGAGTTACTGAACACGAATTACGATTATTGGAAATCTCATTTTACTGGAACTTCATCTGACGATGACTCAATTAAAGCATTCATTTCTTACGAGAATTTGCATTATCCTGATAATCTTGCTGATTTGGCTAATAAATGTGGAGTTGATGTTGTCACTTTAACAAATGCTTTTGAAAACGGTCTCGACATTACTCATGAAATAATTACTCATGTCTCTAATTCTTCTGATGAAAATTCTGTTCATACCGATCAAACTTCTCTGAAGAAAAAGCCAGGTAGACCATCAAAGAAACGTGGTAAACCGAGTCTTGACAGACAAACAAAGGAGAAAAATCAGGCTAAAAACCGGAATCAAAATTATCGTGACAATGAGACTCCAGAGCAGAGAAATAAACGTTTATCTCAAATGAATGATAGAAATATTTCACGTAGATCTAACGAGACTCAGGAGGATAGAAATAAACGTTTATCTCAGCAGAAAAATATCGATATTTCACGTAGATCTAACGAGACTCAGGAGGATAGAAATAAACGTTTATCTCAAATGAATGATAGAAATATTTCACGTAGATCTAACGAGACTCAGGACGAGAGAAATAAACGTTTATCTCAACAACTTGAACGCCAAAATGAACTCATAAACAATCGAACTCAAGCTGAGAATATCCGAAAGGAATCTGAAATTTTAGTCGGAACTTTATCTAACGTCAACGATATCACTCCATTTTCTTTGGGATCTTTTGATTATAAATGTAAAGACTGCGGTGCATTACACTTTGAAATGGAAGCATCACTAAATGCGAACTCTACGCACACAGCCAAGCTGTTGTGTGAGTAGAGAGCGGCCGTGGTGGTGAATTTCTCTTTGCAGTCTATTCACGGAGCACTACCCATTAGACGTGTTCAACAAAGCTTATTACGAAATTTGTGTAAGGGTCGTATAAAATATGACATGCAATAGAATTAAACAAATTTGGGCCAAATAAAATTTGTCTGAAGCAAGCAGCCATATTTTCTTTCAAAATGTAATTACTTAGAATTTCATCAAACTTAGTCCAAACAAGAGTGAGGCGCCGCAGCAGCTGGGGGTGAAATCCTGAAAAACCTAAAAATAGTGCACAAAAAAGAGATAGAGAGTAAGAATAAAAAGCATATTGGAATTTTTATTTACATATTTTGGAATGGGAAAATACAGGTGATGTGTTCATAACAATGGGAATAAAATTGGTATAAAACGAGAGTGTCAAAGCACGATATTAAACTCACGCTTCTTGTACATTGGAATTGGTATCAGAACCTTGTGTTCATTTTTGAGCATGTATGGTTTTTCTCACTGATTATACTCAATAGTTTTTCTCACACGCATACGTGCTGTATGAAATATCTAATCTTCTCTCAGTCACATAATTTATGACTGATTCCTCACACAGTCATTTATAGAAATAATTTTGATGACATTTCTCAATTCCATCTTATCTCATCAAAATAGCTTGACAACCTGTCAAAGATATGAAAGGCAGCACTTAAAGATAAATTCTGAATTTAAAGGAACTCTGAATAATTCTTTCCTGCAATTTATTACTCTTAAAATTGCCTCTATTAACTCCTTTAATAATTCTTTATAGATTCGGACAGGATTCGGATTTGCCGATCCCTAGTAACAAATTAATGCAGAAATTAATGTATTGGCTAAAGTCATTAATTCTGAGTAAACAACTCAGAACGCCATCGCATATCAATTCAAAATTGAGTGTTCCAAAGAGAGAAAAAGAGAGAGTTGACCGAAAAGAGAAGAGTTGACCCAACTTGTTTACCCAGAATTAATGACTTTAGCCAATATAAAGTAAGAATAAAACGCCTATTCAACGACTGAAATCGTTGAAGAGGCGGAATTTCATGACTGCTGCAGAAAAAAGCTGATCATTTTACCGACATCTTGCTGAAAACACACAAAACCAATCGGTTGGGAACAAAAGCATAGAGGAGAGAGCGCAGGCGCAGAGTGCAGGTGGAGAAAAACGGAAAGAAGAAAGCAAAGGCAGAGAAAATTTAAAGCATAAATGAGAATGAAACACAATCACAAAACACCGTTCATTTATGCTGTCCAACAAATGTTAAACTGTTTCGAAACCTTTTAGATTTCTGGATTTTATCACTCTGCCATTTATTTAAAAACGCGAACTCCTTCTGAATAAAAATCCAACATATATGTCTTAGGAAATGTTATTGCTGATGTCCTTCATTTCTGACCGTTGTTTTGATTTGAATTCATACATTTAAAAGAAGAAAATGTGACGTTCTGATTTATTTTCTTTTAAAATTTTAATAATAATTTTGTTTCGCAATTAAATAAAAGCCAATTCTCATTTCTGATGAATGTGTACATAATAGTTCATCAAAATCCTGTAAGTCGCCAGTCGAAATATCGTCGATAGCGGGAAAGTAACTTAGGGAAGTTGCTTTGTTTGGCGAGGTAATGCTCCAGTATTATAGCGCCAGGGTGTTTCTGCGTCGAAAATCAACTCCCTGGGAATTCTAAGAATAATATAAGTGTCCTGCTAACTTCTATCATCCAGCCAACTTTCCAGCCCATGACATTTTTAATCTAATCTAATCTTTCGACATTTTTAAAGAAGAGATTTATCCATCAAAACTGTATATTTCAATTTATATCAAAATGTTTTTGTTAGATTTTCCCACACAATTCCGTTTACACTTTTCTTTGAGACAATGAGACGGCCCTGTTTTTTTCTTCTATTTTATTATCAAATTTGGGTCCGCTTTAATAATTTATGTGTCGGGGACTTCAATTTCCCTGCTATTAAATGGAATTCCCCTATTTTCAATCAAAAACTCCCAACCTTTGATGAAATCTTTATCGACTTTGTCAAAGCCAACAACTTACTTCAATGCATCCCATTTCCATCTCGAGGTCCAAATTTCCTAGATTTACTTTTTTTTTCCCGTCCTAAGCTTGTTTCGGGGTATCGGAGCAAAGCCCTTTTGGGTACTGAAAAAACCCCTCAGATCACTGTGCTGAAAATTTTCCCATGTCCTGTCGCGTCCTCACTCTGCCCCAGTTGACACTCCCAAACGACGAGCCTGGCTTAAAGCCAACTATAATGAGATTAACACTTTCCTTCACAGTGTCAACTGGGTGTCAGAGTTCAGTGTGTGTTCTACTGTTGATGAGATTTATAACAAATTTATCTTCATAATACATCACACAATTGACAAATTTGTCCAAAAGCACAATACCCCAAACCCCACAACCTCTACCCTAGCACATACAAAAGCTCCTTGAGTATAAAGCGTCTTTATGGCCACGCCTAAAAGACGCAGCAATACACAAGAAATAGCTCACATGTACTCAGAAACTGCACAGCGAAATTCAGCGCTACTTGCGCAATCGCGAAAACAAGTAACTCTCGAAAATGAACACCAAGTACGACTTCGTTAAAGCTTTTCTGAAGACTAAAACAGCCAAAATCCCCCCCTTCTACCAAAGCCAAAACTAGCACTATTCTAAACCAAACAAAGCAATGTTCTATCCAGAACATTTGAAAATCACTACACCACAGGTTTCAACCAACATTCGACATTGCAGAGTCAACATGCCTAAATTACACTTTGTGAAGCTATAACGCATCACATCATTGAAACATTGAGTCATCTTAAAAACCATTTTGACAAGTCTCCTGATGAAATTCCTGGTTACTTCCTCAAGAAGTGCAAAGGGTCTTTGGCTTTTCCACTACATTACATATTTTCGTACTCTTTGATGGCGGGTTCCATTCCAGAAGTTTGGCGAAAAGCCATAGTTATTCCCATTCCAAAAGTTCCAAACTCCACTACCCCCACGATTACCGCCCAATTTCTATTCTTTGCCACACTTTAAAAGTTATGGAACGAGTCATCTATGACCGCCTCCTTAAACACTCTGAGACACACCAAATCATACCAGCTTGTCAACATGGTTTTAGAAAGAAACACTCAGTAACAAGTCAACTCATCGAAACATTTGAAGACTTTTCTTACGCACTAGAGCAAGGCCACTGGGTTGACGTAATTTACAGGGTGTTCAATTTAAATGGCACGATTTCTTTTCCAAATATCTTTTTTGAATTCGCGTTTTAGATATAAGTGTTTATACTCATTTTGTAGCTAAGACTTTACCATTTTGTTTAAAAAAAAAGATCAGCCCGATCGGCATACAAAAAAGTGGAAAACGGCCTTGCCAAAGGCGAAAAAATTTTCCGAAAATCTTATCGCTGCAAAATTGCTTTTTTTGGTTTTTTTTCGTTTTGACGGCCGTTTGTCCAATTTTTTGCACCGGGGGTTTTTTAAATATGCTGATTCCGAATCTGAGGTCAGATTTTAGCTCGAGATTCAAATTTGGCGATTTCTTGGCATTCTGCCCGGATGCCTATTTTGGCCCGAAATGGTCAGAAATTGCAGTTTTTTTCTGCGATATTGAAAAACTAATTGCAGAATCGAAATCAGCGCATCAAAAAACCCTTAAAACCACTCATTACCAAAAAATGTCCTGAAAATTGTGAAAAAATGGGAAAATTTTTGGGCCCAAAAAAAGGAAAAAAAATTTGCGAAAAAAAACGTTTTTTTTGGTCAGCGCATCCGAAAACCCCCTAAAAACACACACGGCAGAATCTTTTTGCCTATTTTCAAAAAAATGGATTTTTCCAAGAACCATATGGTCCCCCTATGGTCCAAAAGTGACCAAAAAATCAAAAATTTTCCAATTTTTTGTGAAGTGTGACCACACACATCGATGAAAGCACGTTGGAGGTAAGAAACGATATCGGAATTTCCGATATTTAAATTTTGTCTTGAAAACTCAAGTTCCGCCTCAAAAACGGAGAAAGGGAATTAGAGATAAGGAACTGTAATGAAATAGCAGGGAGTTAGAATATCGAATACTTAACACAAAGACTAAATATGCAGCACTAATCAGGAATAATCAGCACCAGAGACGCCAAAATACCTTTAAAAATTTTGAAAAATTTCGTTCCCGGGGGTACTCTACCTAAAAAATAATATTTCTCGAGTTTGTGTAATGATAGCAACATAAATGCAAGTGATTTCGAAACTCAAAATGTGCAGGTTTGGATTTCTAAATCTTTTGGAAAAAACAAAACTTCTATGAAAATTCCGCTATCTTAGTTAGCCACCTTAAATTATTTTAGACAACCACCAACGTCGACGATCTTGAAGAATTGACTTCAGTCTCAGGTTTTGATATTGACAGCGAATCAAATGAAAGTGATGCCGAAACTCAAGATTTTCGCATGCGGATAC
>JAKKPZ010000830.1:0-15426 GCA_022814885.1 Ditylenchus destructor | reverse complement strand
TTTTTTCAGTGCCAGAAGAATCCAAATATTTCAGTTCACAATTCCACTATGTATGATTGTCGTGTCTGTCATTGTGTTCGCATTCGCTGTTACCTTCAAACTCGATTCAATGAGAAGTACGGTAATTCTTAGTTTATAATATACTTACCCACACGAAAAGCGGATCAGCGTTTGAATTGGCGGCTTTTGTAGAAAAGCGCCGAAGCTTTTCTAGAATATTCTAGAAGGGTGCGTAATGGCTTAATCGAAAGCCCAGAACCTTAGCATTAATTTGTGCCATTACACATCCTTCTAGAATGTTCCAGAACTGTTTTAGTGTTTTCGGCGCCGAAGCTTAAAGGCCGCTAATTCAATTTTTGTCCAATTTTTGTGTGGATAATAGTAATTTTGTATCTTTCTTTATGCATGAAACATAAACAGATTAGTTTTTAGCGATATTCTACATTACCATTACTTTCGCCACGATGCATACTGCCGCAAACGGAATAATAATGATTGCTTTCATTAAACCTTATCGACAAGCATGTCTGGATTTTGTTTCAGCCGTTTGTTCAAGCATTTGTTCCTAGGGTTCATAGATACACCGTTAAAGTACATATAACTTGATATGCCCTTTCAATTTTAGTGATAATAAATTACTCCGTACAATATATGACTTGTTTTCCCTCTTCTTTCATACAGAATTTTATTAGTTTGTATACAAAATTCAATATTGTTAAATTTAGGAGTTTTGAAAAGTCTTCTCGAAGCTTTACTACAGTATTCCGTGATTGGCCCATCCCAATTTGATCACCAAGGAATACATCCGGGGGTATTATCCCGGCGCGTTAGTGTAAGGACCGATGTAATTTACACTAAGCACCAACTTGAACATAAATCTTGGGCTAGGCCAGTATGAAGCGATAAGCACGGGGTAATACCTCCTGATGTACACCTTGGTGTACAAATAACGGTTACCTTTTCGATAAAACCTTTTGATACGTACGCGGTTCTACGTTCCATGCTCTCTTCATTTTTAAACTGAAAAAATTATTTCGCTCTCAGTCTTTAAACATTTTACACGCCTCAAAAACTTTAAACCCTTCAAAAGAAAGCATAAAACAAATGATGAGATGGAAAACGTTGCAAACGGCTATCTGGCATAATCATAATAATTTATTTTTGGGCAGATGCGTAGGCGTCATCTTTAAAAATAAAGTTGGTATGATTATGCCAAATAACGGTTTGCTCACTTTTGTCTATACATAAAACGTTTAATAGTAAAGAATCGTAATTCATTGTAAAGTCTGTCAGTATTATGGCTTATATGATTTTGTTTATTGGAGCCTTGGCGATATTCGGGAGTGTGTTAGGAAAGCCATTGGAGGAAAACTCTGGAGCTCAGTACGAAACTTATTGGATCTATGCGAACGGTGAGTTTTGAAAGGTCAACGTCGTGGGTGGTCTGATCAATATGTTATGCTTGAAGGCTATGACTTTTCCAGAAATTTTTTTGTAAAACGTTATATAATTTTGTCGCGAATTTAGTTCGCGTAAAGTGCAATGGCCACACCGCCTCAGGAGTTCGCTTGTCACTCATGGCTGGAAACCGTAAGTATCATGTTTTTAAAGGTTATTACCCTAAAGGCTACAAGATGACACAACAGAGCGCACTGTGTGTGGTCTTGAAAGCGGGCTATGGTATTTAGTTTGTTGTAGACTATAGTCCAAATCCCGAATTTCATCCACAAATCCGGGACTAATCATTCATTTTCCACTTTAGATCAGAATCTTGTTTAAAACGACATAGTTAATTTTCAGCAGGCACCGGCGAAGAGCTGATGACAACTTTGACCGGCGAAAACGGCTGGGCGCGTGAGCTGATCGGCCACAAGGACACATACGGCGGCGTGAATGCCTTTGTTCAGATCGAGCACGCCTGCGGCCTAGCTCCCGGTTGCTCGAACGTTTGCAAAAGCTGGATAAACATTCCAAAGAACAAAGTCGTCCAAGGACCAAAATCCCCGGAAAAGCCCAATTATTTCGTCAAGGCCGAGCTCGGATTCTGCACCTGTGACAAAAACGGCGCCGCGCACAACCCATCTGTCAAGACTGTGGAGTATTCCAGCGGGCCGGATCAGGACTCAAGTGCCGGGACTCCCGAATATAGCGTATCCCCGAATTCTGTTTCGCCGGCGGACGAGAGCACAGGTTCTGTGAGCTTTGAGACTTTGAGCGGTGGAACTTTGACGCCGGAGGTGATCTTGACTGGCCGAACTGTTACGCCTGGAAGCTCGATATCTGGAAGCTTGGTGTCTGGAAGTGCTACCGACCTTGCGCACAAGACTGTGTCCCCCAGAGGTGCTCCTGATGGGTTCACACCGACAGGTGCTTCCGAAAGAAACAGTCGCAGTTCCGGCCCAACTTCTAGTCCAGTCATCGAGTCGCGCGCTACTTCCAAGAGAGCCTGAGGGAAAGTTCGTGAGCTGACACAAAATAAGTGTGGAGCAGATTCCGTGTTTCATTTAAAAATTCTGTTAAATTTGTGTGAAATAAATGTGATACGATGCTTTTTGGAAAGTGATACAGTCGCCTCCCTCTATAACGAATCTCTTTGTAACGGTTCTCTCTATATTGTGACGAATTTGGCTAGGCGGTAGTAGCAGTTCGAGAGAGAATCAACTTTTTATTCTAGAACCGTTATAGAATACCTGAGATACATTCCAGAAAAATTATTGTCATACTTTCTCACTAGGCTTTTTTCCAGGGCCTTCGGCCCTGGAAAAAAACCTAGGAGCGTGCACAGCGGGAGCGTGCATCAGCGGCGCTTCGCGCACCGCCATCAGTATGCCCTCGGCTGTTGCTCGGGAGTAAGGGTTGTTCGGGAGTAGAGCAGCATGAGACTATTTCGGGTCTGCGGCCCTCAACAGCTGTTGCTCGGGAGTAAGGGTTGTTCGGGAGTAGAGCAGCATGAGACTATTTCGGGCCTGCGGCCCTCAAGCAGCTGTTGTTCGGGAGTAAGGGTTGTTCGGGAGTAGAGCAGCATGAGACTATTTCGGGCCTGCGGCCCTCAACAGCTGTTGTTCGGGAGCAAGGGGTCCCCAGGTCCAGTCCAGTCCCCAGATTCAATCCAGTTCCCAGGTCCAGTCTCCAGGTCCAGTACAATCCCAGGTCCAGTCCAGTCACCAGGTCCAGTTGCACGGAATTGAAAAAAAATTCGAAAAAACGAATCTCTTTGTAACGATGCTCTCTATATAGTGACGATTTTGGCTAGGCGGTAGTAGCAGTTCGAGAGAGAATCAACTTTTTATTCTAGAACCGTTATAGAATACCTGAGATACATTCCAGAAAAATTATTGTCATACTTTCTCATAATACTTTGCTTTTTCTTTATTTTTTCTTTTTCTTATGTCAAAATTTTGTCTTTTGCTAGTGACACTTCATTGAAAGACAATAGTTTTACTGATGGTTGACAGGCTGAGCAAGCGACAAATTATGCACATTGGTCGATGATTGCGTGTTGACAGTTATTACTTTTGTTCCTTTTCTCGCAGAAAATCTCACATTATAAATGATGCCACATATCATTACGTTCAGACACTGCGTCACCAACGGTACTGATAACGTGTACAAAAATACCGCACCCAGTGGAAACTGAAATTTTAACAAAGTAGGGAACATAAAACATATTTTATTTTTTTGTTATAGAGACTTTACAGTTAAAGACGCGGAATTGGCCTGGAATTTGACTTTTTTGACAGGCTTTGATATTTTAATTTGAAGCTATTATCTCAGGTGTTTAGATGTCTCAGACAAATAAAAGTGATTATGCTTCGGCCAAGGCCAAGTTCTATTATAATTGAGTCTGTGTTTGTCATGAGCACCAAGGACAATACCCCCTGATGTATCCCTTGTTTGAAAAGTTTGCCGGTTTCTTCCAACCCAAGCTTGGAAGCGTGATAGTTTTTTCCGTGCAAAAAGTCAAAAAGCAAAAAAGTATTTTTTTTCGTGCAAAAAATTTTCGTGCAAATTAGTATTTATTTCGTGCAAAAAATGAAAAAGCAAAAAAGTATTTTTTTTCGTGCAAAAATATTTTCGTGCAAAAAAGTATTTTTTCTGTGCAAAATCTTCGCACCTAGGTTTTTAAGCTCTAGCTTGAGCTTAAGATTAACCTTAAGATCAAGCTTAAGCTCAAGTTACAGCCTAATGTAAGGGTTGTTCGGGAGCTTAAGCCTAAGACTAAGTCTTGCCTAAGCCTAAACCTAAAGCCTAAGCCTAAAGTATGCCCTTATAAGGCGTTGTTACTAAATACCATTAATATTTGCCAACCCCAAATTTCACAAAAATCCTATAAAGTTTAGATTCATTGCCGGCGCAAAATCGGCAATTTCTAAACCACTAAACATTTATGTTATGCGTATTTTAGAAATAGTTAAAACGCACATATACAATTACTGCGATACAATTAAAGAGAGAAGTAATTTGAACTACTACTGGTCAATAACTTCAAGTACAGAAATTACGCATAAATTAAAAAAGTATAATCTCAATAACGTACCTCAAGAAATCTTTTGCGGGGATTTCAGCAACCTGTTCACGTCGCTACCACACAACGACATAATACAATCTATTATGTTCCTAGTTCAAAAAACATTTGAAGGAAATCAAAATAAAGAAATAAAATGTAACGGATGGAAAGCTTTCTTCCATAGACAAAATAATAACGGATATGCATCATATACACTAACAGAAGTGTGGGTTCTAATAACATTTCTTATAACTAATAGCTATGTACAATTTGCTAGCAAAAACTTTATACAAATTTGCGGCGTACCACAAGGAGGAAATGCTAGTCCACTGATAGCGGACCTCACTCTAACAGCAATGGAATTCAAATACCTTAATGGTTGCTCAAATATTTTCTTAAAACAAAGACTATCGTCTACATATCGATATGTAGACGATATTATATCAATGAACCCAAATTTGCAAGAACAATTTAAAGATATATATGGAGAAACGTTAGAACTGAATAGGACTGACAACAAACAAAATACCGCATTTCTCGACCTGTACATCTCATAGATAACCGAAAAATTACATATCAGACATATGACAAGACTCGGGAATTCCAATTTAAAGTTCTGAAATATCCTAGGTTCGACAGTTGTATTCCAAAAACCATTTTATGCAACGTCTTTATCACAGAACTCATTAGATTCGGCCGAACAAATAATACAAAAGAACATCTTAGAAAGAATATGGCATTATTAGTCCAAATATTTAGGGACAATGGTTGCCCTGATAGCTTCATATTAAAAATTATTGAAGACATTATACTCAGAAAAACAATTGACAAATCGAACAAAAATATTACAAAAATACTATATGATTTCAGGGCAAAATTTTGTAGTGCTAAGTCATACTCTAAAACACCATTATGTTAGAAATAGTCTCTCTCAATCAAACAAATTTCAAAATTCAACAACCTATCACATACAAATTTAAAACTTAAAAGTCCTGGGACGAATTCATACAAGCCAAAGATTCTTCTCTTCTGTCATAAAAACAGATGGGATCAGTTTTGAACAAACCCACGCTTTCGTTAATTTGGTTTCATAACATAATTCCTTAATTTCATACATCATTTGCACGTCGGCGTTTTTTGCCTGGTTTTGTATCAAAAAGTGTGACAGGCCTGTTTTTGTCCGGGAAATCCGACCTACCCCCTAAATCGACCCCGGGGAGTTCAAATCCGGGCTCAGATTTTGCCTGGTCCCGCCACGAAAGTTGGGAAAATCGCGTTTTTGGTAAAAAATGGCCCAAAAATGACCATTTTTGATGCGTTACGTTAAAAATAATTGCAGATTCGGACTCAGCGCATCAAAATACCCCTAAAAACACATTTTGCTGACATTCCGAAAAAATTTCATTTTTTGGCCATTTTTCACCATAGGGAGTACCACATGGATTTTGAAAAAAATCGATTTTTTGAAAATGTGGAAAATTTTTCTGCAATCAGTGTTTTTAGGGGTAATTCGATGCGCTGATTCCGAATCTGCAATTATTTTTTTCATATCACGTCAAAAACGGCCATTTTCGGACGATCTGTTGAGCGTTTTTCGTCTCAAGTTCGAACCCCAGGTCCGTCAATCAATTTTTTTCTCGCGAAAATACCGAACTTTGTTAAAAATAACCACATATTCTTGCTTACCGGACCACAATTGATTAAAAATTTGGAACTGTAAAATGAATTACCATCAATACTAATTTTCTTGCACCATTTTGTGATAATTTTCGCCCAAAAACGTCAAAAAACGCAATTTTCCCAACTTTCGTGGCGGGACCACCCCGGATCTGAGGTCAAATTCGGATTCGCCGTATCGAAAAACAGTATACCCCCAAAAATCCCGGTCCATTTCGAACGTTCTACTTCGCATTTTCTCCAAAATATACAAAAATGGCCATTTTTGGGCAAAAAAACCGAAAAAACGTCGTATTGGGCTCAAATTTCCTCTTGTCCAATATTTTTTATGAAAAAGTAAAATTTGAAGTGTTGCTCGACCATTCTGTACAAATGAAATATTCATCTCTATTGTTATTATTTCTAAATCGGGTCTCAAAGTTGACTCATTTAACACTGAAAAACGCAAAGTATACCAACTTTGAAGCCCAAAATCTCAATAATAACAATACGGACGAATATTTCACCCACCAGGTATGATAGAGCAACACTTCAACTTGCTTCCTGGCAAAAAAAAATCTTTCATAAGAGGAGATTTGATTTTTGGCTGAAATTGGCCGTCACGCTTTTTGATACAAGAAACGCCGACGTGTTTGCGTAATTCATATGTCAGAATCATAATTCTAACCAAATATATTCATACATCTTATAGTTTTATATTTTAGGCTCTTTTTCCACTACACAGTATCGTACCACATAAAGAGCGCAATGACTGACGTCTCGACTACAGAACTTCTCGCGCAGATATCCCAGACAAGTCCAGGAAACGCAACTAAGGAATCTGGTTCAAAGGAAGCTCAGGTACGGTAATTTAAGAAATATCGTATAAAAAAGGAAAAACACCCTTCGGAAGTAAAAGATAAAATAGCTTTCTATAGCCAAAAACAGTACAAAAACTAGTACAGTACACTTCAAAATTTTGTTACAAAACAGTTTTATAATATATTAAATCTCCTCTCTCTCGTCTCCAAAATTTCGTACAACATACTACGCTAGGGAGACGTCTATCTGACGATCCCAACTCCCTAGTTAATACAATCTAGCCACGTCGTAATAGACCTAGGGTGAAACGATGGTGGTCGTTTTAGTAACAATAGTCTTAAAAAACAATACACACTTTCTCTCCTTCTTTAATTACTAAAGCCTAAGCCTAAAGTATGCCCTTATAAGGCGTTTTTCAGCCTAAAACCTAGGTGCGAAGATTTTGCACAGAAAAAAAATACTATTTTGCACGAAAATATTTTTGCACGAAAAAAAATACTTTTTTGCTTTTTGACTTTTTGCACGAAAAAAAATATTTTTTGCACGGAAAAAACTATCACGCAGCTTGGAATCGGCTATTCGCCCGTGCCAGAATGCCATGGAATTGGGCCCTAGACCGAGAGCTTGAATAAACTAACGCAGGGCTTCCAGGTATTTGGATGTCACGCCCAAATTCGGGTTGTCATACTCGTTTGTCAAGGATTTACATCAGTGGGTATTGCCTTCGGCTATAGAGGCAAGGCCATGTTGCATTCATCATCCTGGAATGCTACGGATACGGCCAAGTTGCACATCTGCTTCTCAAATGCAATAGCACGGTTTCCGCTCAAGCGTCAGGACAATAGAAGCTATTGCCTTGGTTGACAAGTTGGGATAACTATTAAATTTGAACTACCTGTCCTATGACGAATACAAGCAGATTAGGAAAGAATTCCAAACACAGTTCCATTAGGGTCGTCGTTCTTACAATGGCGTCGCTCTGAAATGAATATCATATATTGACATTGTGATTCCGGTTCTCAAAGTCAGGAAAATTCCAATCCCGGCTTTCTTACCTGCAAGTTGGTAGTCTATTCATGGTTCCACTAACCCATATAAACAAAATAAGAAAATAAAGAAAATGAACTTACTGTAGTCGATTTGGTTTTTTTCATTTTCCATACAAGGAAACCGCAAGCCATAGTGTTCAGAATTCCAACTGACATTTTAAGTGGCCAAACATTCACTGGACTGACCAGGTTAACAATAATCGAGAGTCCTGAAAATTATGTCTTACATTAACTATTAGGTTGTCAAAGGTTGGATACCAAAGGATATTAAACATGGAAGTCAATCCTCTCAAAAGGCTTTGAAATATGAGAGGATTATGAGAAGAATGGTCCCAACGCGATCAGGCAAAATACATTTACTTTTAAACTATATTTTGCAAAGGAATCTTCTTTAATGAACTTACTGTAGTCGATTTGGCTTTTTTCATTTTCCATACAAGGAAACCGCAAGCCAAAGTGTTCAGAATTCCAACCGACATTTTAAGTGGCCAAACATTCACTGGACTGACCAGGTTAACAATAATCGAGAGTCCTAAAAATTATGTCTTACATTAACTATTAGGTTGTCAAAGCTTGGATACCAAAGGATATTAAAGGAAGCCGGCAGACCGTGGGAAAATGAAGCTCGTCTTCAATGTTGGAACTTTTTTGTTTTGTTTCAGGAATTTATGTCTTACATTAACATTTTTGTCAAAATTTGGATTGTCATGTTATCAGGTTGCAACCCCATTTTGTACCTGGACAATACCTCCTGATGTATCCCTTGGTTGACAAGTGAGAGGATTCTTCCAACACAAGTTTGGAACGGGTCTATTCTAACCTTTTGGTTGTCACAATTTGGATCCTAGAAGTTTTATTTTTGCATATTTATTGTGATCTTTGGACTTTTAAATATTTTTTTTGTTATTTAAATTAGTTCACAACCTAAGGTGAAAAGCATAAAATAAAGCGCAAAGCTTAAGATTAAAAGCATACCTAAACTTCCAACGACGTTCAATAAAAACAATATTCGTTCCAGGACCGGGTTATTAGAAAACTTGAATGGCATTTGAATCGCCAAACAGCGCTCCAGGGCCAGAAAGAACACCGTAAGCGGCATTGCTCCAATAGAAACCAAGTATCCTCTTTCAAACCAGTCATAAACAACTTTTATCTTCGGGGCATACTCTAACGCGTAGCCGAGCTTGAAGAGCCCATACCGGTTCATACTGTAAATAATATAACAGACCCTCCACAGTGCCACTATCTCTGCTCCGATTACTGTGATCGCCATATAAGTGATCATTGATCTGAAATGTTTACATAATGGTTTGTGATATGACAAATTTACATATGGAAAGATTTTTTCAGTAATATCCGGTGATCACTCAATACCGACTTGATCGCAAAGGCATATATTCGGAGCAGGGGTGCATCCGGGATTTCGAAAAGCCGGACCGGATACCGGATAGTAAAAAAAAGCCGGACCGGATGGCGAAAAACACCGGATACCGGATGCAGCCCTGATTCGGAGGTATTGGGTTAAACATACTAATTATGCTTAGCCCAAATTATATGTTTAGTCTTAACTTATGTACTCTAGAAGGTTTGTCAGTCGCTCATTTGAAATATTTCCATAACGGTGTATGATCAGTGCCCTAGTTTCAGGTTTTTTGAGCCCCGGGGAATTTGGTGTCTGGATGCATTCTTAGGGGTGTATTTTTTCAATTTTCATAAGGATTTTCAAAGCTGACCCCCGGGGAATTCCCCTATTTCCCCATATGAAACTAGGGCCCTGTGTATGATATGAGAAATTAATACTCAGGGACATTTTGTACTGTTTATTCAGGAAGAATGCCTACTTGTCTACCAAGGGATACATTAGGGGATATTGGCCTTCAGATGTAGGCTAGGGCACACTAATTAGGCTTATCCAAAGTTTCATCTTAAGTTTAGATTCAACTCCAGGCTTAACCCACATTCAGATCGACTCATATTCTGTGCTCACCTGGTGAAAGTCCTGACACGCAAACCGGTATTCCGCCGAAACCTGTAAAGGTATAGAATCCATGAAAACAGTAGTGCGCCTGTACCAGCGAATACAACTATTAGAATGCTGCAAATGTCTTGGATAGTTGCTGAGATGATTGTAACTGACGAAGTACTGGACGCCGAAATTAGTGCCATACTTGGTTTTGTTGTCGCTGAATGTTGTCTGAGAGCCATATCTTTTAAGTGTTTGCGAAATATTAGCCAAACGGTTAAAAAAGTTGGCAAGAAAAGTTGGGGAATTGGCAAGATTTTGAACATTTTCTAAGAATTTGGACACGCATTTTCTCTCCAAGAATTTTAACTTGATAATTAACAGATTATCAACAGGCTACGCAAATATTTTCTAGAGAGCACCGATACACAAAACAAACGAGACAGTGTGTTTCAGCTATAGACTGGGAGGGGAAGAATACAAAGAATCCAGCCCAGTTTCAATTCATTGCGTAGCCCAAGCAGAAAGCTCACAAAACCTGAAGACATCTCACAATCTCAGTCCAAAAACGACGCCTACGTTTCAAATTGCCGTGTCAGTCAAAACTGTGAAAGATATTCATATCTTGAGATAGCATCAAGTGACGAATCAGTCTAAAATAGGTCTAATGCTAAAGCTATTATTCTTCAGGTTTGATACTTTTTCTCGCCAATGTGAGACACAACAATCCACAGCCTTCAAAACGTTTTCCCACCCTAACTCTGTTTTGAAATACATTTCTTGTAAAATGAAATGCATTCGGAAAACATATTTCTAGAAAACTGGAAAATTGAAATTTTTGTCGAATTTTGCAGAAATTTTTTTTCATCGGAAAGCTCCAGGATAGCTTCGGAAAATTATCCCACAATTGGAATCAAAGGCAAAGCAAATATTTTTTCTAATTACTCAACAAAAACTTGCCCAGATAAAATTATAACGAGTTCAAAACGGGTTCAAAGTAGTTCAAAACGCCGAAAAATTGTCCTCCGCCTCTTCCGTAATTGTGCAAATGTACCTGATTTAATTCCGTTCCATAGATATCCGATTTAAGCGGTGCTAAGCTGAAGAATTTTAAAATTTGAGCCCACAGCTTAACATGATGAATATTACGAAAAGAATTCTTCGAACTGCGCCACATATACGCAATCCCACACCGCCGGGCCACCCAAGTCGATTGCACTTTTGGCGGTGTTTTCAAGACCCGTGGGTAACTCAAAAACCGATCGAGCAATGACAAAATAGTTTCCCACGCAAAAACTGACTAAAGTTTTATATACGACAATTGCACTCTTTATTCTGAGTAAATGGAACTAAAATTCTTTATAAATGCTGATAAATGAAAATACCTTTACTTCTTCAAACGGGTATAATAATCGAGACTATGAAAGTTATATGAATATATGACTAAACATATTAGCATTGTATATAATTAATTAGAAGATTTACGGTACGTAGGAGGAAGTATATAAAAAAGTATATACCAGGCGGCGACATAAGTTCGCGGACTGAGATCCTTATCAGCGATTTTGAATTTGCGCCCATGCGGCCGGCGAATGGAAGGCGCCGGCCCTCTCTCTTCGTGTCGAATGAAGAGAGAGGGAAGAGACGAGAGACAACGAGAGAGTTTTATTTGTAGCTAGTGTGCGGCGCACGCTCTGTTTGTCTCTCGTCTCTTCCCTCTCTCTTCATTCGACACGAAGAGAGAGGGCCGGCGCCTTCCATTCGCCGACCGCACTGCCGCCAATTCAAAATCGCTGATAAGGATCTCAGTGCACGAACTTATGTCGCCGCCTGGTAAAACATATACCGTATTCCCTGTAATTGCTACTCTTGAAATTATTTCCCCTCTAATTATTACCCCCTGGAGCTCGAACGATTTATTGTTCCCCCTGTAATTATTACTCCCTAAAATTGGTCTTTTTCCAAAATTTTCCAAAAATTCAAATTTTTAGTAGCAAATTTTGCCATTTTTGCCAAATTTTGAAAAATATGCAAAAATAAAAAATGTCAAAAAACTCACATTTTTTCTAAAAAATTTGTGGCGGGAATTCAAAATTGGTTTAAATTTTCAAAAATTTTTCGAAAAATGGCCAAAAATCCCAAAAATTTTCGCGCAAAACATCGGAAATTTTTAGTTTTTGATAAAAAATTCTCAAAATTTTCGCCGCACTTCCGGCGCGGCGACATTGATTTTTTATTTCGACCGGTATTTATTTCCCCCTCTAATTATTACCCCCTGGAGCTCGTTTGAAAAATTATTACCCCGTGGTCTAATTACAGGGATTACGGTAGTTAGTTTAAGTAAGTTTATTTTCACACGGTTTCTTTTCATTTCTCGCGTTTGAACTGGTATGAGTCTGAAATGTCGATCTCGGCTCAATGACATTGCTCCCTTTCCCGCAGGTGACAATCCGGACTGTAATTTGTCTATAGCACCGGAAACAAATAATTGTCGTCAGAGGATTGAAAAGTGTAATGCACGTGGTACCGCTTGTCATAATTGCCGAGATTTGGCCTGGGCACAGCGAAAAGCCAATGGTGACGCAAAAATAGAACACGGGAACTGTGGTCGTGATCAAAGGACAGATTGCCTAGAATAAAATTATGAGAAGGTGCCAAGATCACAAACGTTTATAAAACTGCCAAATTAAATATCGGATTAGTCCGATGCCGTTCCCCGGGGATCCCCGTCACCGCCGATGCTGATCCCCGTTCCCCGCCTCCGGCGGGGGGGATCATACCCTACTAATTAGGATGTTCTCGGTCTATAAGCCCGGTCCAATACCCCCGAATGTATCCCACGGTATACTCTTTGTGCTTAAGCCGAACTTAAACTTATGTCCGCCTGAGCCTAATTAGGATGTTCTCGGTCTATAAGCCCGGTCCAGCCCCCGGATGTGTCGCTTGGTATGCTCTGTAAAATCTATTATTTAGATTGAAAATGCAAGGAAAACTGCGCTACCAAATTTTCAGACAGTCTGTAGCCTACTGCCTCTACCGAGTGACATTGCTGATGAGTAGGGCCCGGATTTTCCGGACATGAAAATCGCATTTTTGGACATTTTCTGTAAAATTTTCCCATTTTCGGACATGGAATGTGTGTTTTCGGAGAATTGACCTATTTTATTGCATTTTTAACGTGAAATTTTTCTTCCAAAATGACTGTTTTCGGACATTTCCGGACATTTTCGGACAATGTCCGGGAAATCCGGGCCCTACTGATGAGTCTTTATGTGTATTAAGCAGTGAATTTAGAAGAGATTTGGTTAAATTTGACGGTGCAGTTTTAGTGCAAGTTTCCAATAGATTTACCATAAATCCTCTAATTATTCCTCTCTCAATTTAGACCCCTCAAATAAGTCACCCCACAGGACCACTTACGCAAAAATAAGGATAATAATTAGAACACGGGAACTGTGGCCGTGTTCAAAGGGCATATTGACTACAAAAAATATGAGAAGATGCCAATTTTTTGTCAAAAACGATCTTTTCAAAAAATTACCATTGCGAGAAGTGCGCGATGAAACTCTTTGTGCATTCTTCGAGTGTTACTGTGCGTTGCGTGTCCGAACTGGCTAAAGTTCTTGACAATCCTCTTTTCACACCAGATCACAATAAAAATGCTAGCGGTACAGGTGAAGGTCCACAAAGACAACCAGCTGATCATTCTCCAATGTGTCTAAAATTATAACGATCGATTGTGGTGAATGTCCTGGGAAAATTTTCCACACATATTTGGTCAAATTTCATACATATTTTGTCACATTCCACATAACGTTGGGCACATTCCACACAGATTTGGTAAAAATACGCATTCTGAAGTGGGATAAAAAGCAAAAATGGTCTGAAACGATTGATTGTCAGAAACTTCTGGTTTTAAAATTTATTTCACAATTTATTATCAAAACTGATACTAACCTTCTCACTCTAGCTTCTTAATTTAACTCTTATTTTAATTTCGGAACTTATCTTCTTTTTCCCATCAACCCCACAGTTATTTACTTTAATAGTTAAGTTGTGAGGGTCCTACTGAGGATGACCCAACCTCATTGGCCTTTTTTGGGAAATTTTAGGTCCCATCCTATTTTGCCTAAAATCGTAATTTTCTGCTCAAATTTCAAAAATTTTCGTTATTTTTTCAAAAAAAAAAATTCAAAATTTGAATTCCCGCCCAAAAAACTTCGAATTTTTTTCGAAATTTTTGCCATGTTTTACAAAACTTTGGCAAATTTTTGCAAAATTTGGGAAAAATTTTGCAAAAAATGGTAAAAAAGGTAAACAGTTGGTTGTTAGTTGGTAATTCGATGTAAAATACGGTCCTAAAATGACTTTTTGGGCGAAATTTGATCCTAAAATGACCATTTTGGTGGGACCTAAAATGGCCTTTTTTGGGACCTTTTTAGGATCCTAAAATGCGATTTTTGGGACCTAAAAATCCGGGCCCTACTCATAACAGATACTTGGTCTAGTCGTCTAGGATCAGGGTCGAAACGGCTAGAGAAACTTCATCCCCCCAGTAAGCTAAAGCGGATTCTCCGTGCGTGCGTGCGTGACCTGGCCGTTAGACCCCTTCCAGTGGGTATTTTTGGGCACGTGATAGCTTAAAATGTTCGTATAGACGAGCTGAGTATGTTTTTGCTAAAATATAGAGCAAAATATAGACAAAATTTAGACAAATTTTTTAGACAAAAATTTGTATGTCCCCAGTTTTTGGGGAGGGCATTCTTGATACACCTTTTTCGTGTAAGGTTTTTGTCCCCAGTTTTTGGGGAGGGCATTCTTGATACACCTTTTTCGTGTAAGGTTTTTGTCCCCAGTTTTTGGGGAGGGCATTCTTGATACACCTTTTTCGTGTATGGTTTTTGTCCCCAGTTTTTGGGGAGGGCATTCTTGATACACCTTTTTCGTGTAAGGGCCCCAGTTTTTGGGGAGGCATTCTTGATACACCTTTTTCGTGTAAGGTTTTTGTCCCCAGTTTTTGGGGAGGGCATTCTTGATACACCTTTTTCGTGTAAGGTTTTTGTCCCCAGTTTTTGGGGAGGGCATTCTTGATACACCTTTTTCGTGTAAGGTTTTTGTCCCCAGTTTTTGGGGAGGGCATTCTTGATACACCTTTTTCGTGTAAGGTTTTTGTCCCCCGTTTTTGGGGGGGGCATTCTTGATACCCTTTTTCGTGTAAGGTTTTGTCCCCAGTTTTTGGGGAGGGCATTCTTGATACACCTTTTCGTGTAAGGTTTTTGTCCCCAGTTTTTGGGGAGGGCATTCTTGATACACCCTTTTTTGTGTAAGGTTTTGTCACCAGTTTTGGGGAAGGCATTCTTGATACACCTTTTTCGTGTAAGGTTTTTGTCCCCAGTTTTTGGGTAGGGCATTCTTGATACACCTTTTTC
>JAKKPZ010000829.1:0-15458 GCA_022814885.1 Ditylenchus destructor | reverse complement strand
ATTTTCAAATAACAGCTAGCGCTAAATTAATTGTGCAAATTATACGTAATAGGCTTAGAATGACGTATCAGAGTGCAATAATCATTTTGTTCTTACTTACCATTATGAATATGAAATTAGCAAGTATTGGAATAACATCCAAAAATATGTCCATGGTTATAGTAAATTTTACGACGTCATTTTTCTATAATTATTAAAATATGGTTTATTTAAAAAATTGTCTTTAAATCTCAGTTATTTTTAATTTTTTTCTTTTTTACGTTCAATCAATTACCGTAAATCCTGTAATTAATCCCCCAGGGAAATTATTATTTCACAAGGGTTTTCAAAAAGTTTTCAAATTTCTAACTCAATTTTCTCCGATATTTTCAATGGTAAAGTTATGGCATTGGGGTTTTTCTTACGTAACTCGATGAGATCTTCACGAATATGCATTTACTTTTGGTCGGACGAGCCCGCAAGTACGTTTGGCATTCTGTTTGAGAGGGATTATTTCAGAGGGAAATTAATTAGAGGATTTACGGTATCAAATCTCCCTTTGTATAATGACGTTGGAGACCCTACACTGGAAGACCGACATTTGAAGTCTTAAGGTTGGATCTTAAGCCTGAATCTGAGCGTAAGCCTAAACATATGCCCTTACATTTCCTCCTTGTAATTATCAGTACGGGCAAATTCAATTTTAAATTTAGGCCAAATATAACTTCGGGCCAACGAGGTAAAAATAGGTCACCGAACATTTTTATTGAGGGAATTACTTGACAGGGGACTCCTCTAGAATATTGGCAAAAAATTTGAATGGGGAGAGATTAAAAATTTTCATAGTCAATGAAATTACAAGGTGTTCAAAAATTTCGAAACAACTTCAAGTGTACTGTCTCAAGTTACATGTTAGAGCACCTGCAACATATATGAATAGCTTATATCTTTTGTTAATTGTGAGACTACTAGAAAAAACGCCGCCGCTCACGCGGCGTCCCGCGCCGATGTATATCTTTCGTGGTGGGACCACCCCAACCGTGAAATTGGAAAAATCGGACCAAAAAATGATTTCACCCGCAGGGATCCGAACCTGGGTCGGCTGACTCCTAATGTTGTGAAATGAGGTGACCACGGACGCACGCACAATGGTTTCTTAGTAAAGTAACATACATATATGTAAAGCCATACCAGTTTATCGCTGTTATTTCGTTTCACTGCAAATATTAAATAACAACTTCCTAATACATTTAATCCACCTAGGCCAAATTTTGCATACTGAGGCACCAAAATGCGATACTTGAGTAATACACACGGTGCATATTGACAATTGCGTACTAAATTAAGTGATTAAGAATACATGAGTTAGTTGACAAGGTGCGAGGTAAAGCCATGTTTATCAGTAAACAGTATAGTAATGTCTTTAAATCAGTTTTCATTCATGAAAAAAAACGACTAAAAAATGTGTGTTTCAACATGAACCAACCCTTTTCAACATCCAGCGGAATCTCTCTAAGCACATAGAAGGTAACAAATATGCTGTACAAGGTAAAGCAGACTAATGTAAGCCATGGAAACCATTTTGTTATACGAGAGTTGTAGCCCATTGGAAAGGTTAACGCTAAGCATCTGTCAAGTGTTAGCAATAATGCAGACAACGTGGATAGATATGCATGAATTACCATCCCGACACCTAACCACAGGTGAGCGTAAGGTGAATTGTGTATTTATGGATCATAGAGCGTTGGTAAAGACCATGTTCCATAGTGAATACCTCAAAAATATCTCCAACGGACATGTCGCTGTTTTAAATCCAGCAGCGTTATGTGAAACAAAATTTATTTCAGCAAAACCGCAGAGACTTATCTACCAAACTAATAGCTAACGTTTACTGATAACTAACCGTCTGCAGACCAATAGGCGGTCAAATATACAGGATAAGGTGTGGCTAACAATGCTCCAAATCCGCGACTGGCCAAAAATATAAAAAACGAATTCGAAATACGGTCTAACTTCGTAGATTTCTTATTAAATTTCGAGCAATAAATTAGATGAGACGTGAAGGATGTCGTTGTGACGTGAAGCACTGCAATTGCGATATCAAACCCGAGGTTCAAATATTTGATGTATTCCATATCGTAATGAATTTGGCTTGTAGAATTCATTCTGATTTTATTATGCTACTTCAAAATTTGAAAACGTTTGGGGATTAAGACTTTAATAGAGAAAATAATTATGCCAGAGAAGTCTACAAATTTGTGTAGAGATAAGGAAGTTGTCGCTATGATACGCGTAGTACGAGAAACTATTTTTTATTCGACCGCTACAAATTCTATAAAATTTCCCATATAATATTGTACAAACACGTCTAACAATTGAACCCTCATTAGTATAGACGGTGGCGCAAAAAATGTACTTATTTTCTATTTTCCTAGTATCTCTAATTCATAAAATCCTCCCAGTAAGATAGCCCGGTCATCCGTGACATGCCGTCGGTGACCTATTTTGTCCCGAATTTTTATCTTGTTATTTTAATTTTTATCTTGTTATCTCTGCACTTGTGTTTTTTCGTTAAAATAAAATACCACTCATGATTCTTGAAATCCTATACTAGTATTTGGGTGCCGTGTCGTGTACGGGGACGCTTTTCTCTGTCACAATTTTGTCCCGAAATTTTTGGCTCAGTGCTAAGTGGTTAGGCACCAGCCGGTACAGGTTTGATTCCGCGCCGGTGAAATCATTTTTTGACACCGGGATTTTTTGCACCCGGAGGTTTTCTGAGGTGCTGAATCCAGAAAAATATTGTTTTTGAGGTAGGAGTACCCCAGGGATACGAATTTTTTCTAAATTATTTTTCCATGGTATTTTTCCGTTTCTTATGCTGATTTTTTGTGTAAGGAGTACCAAAGTGTTAGTAAGAAATACGATAGTTAAATTCGCGCTCATTTTACCCACAGCTATTTGTATAATGCTCAAATGCATGGATTAACTTTATTCGACGATACAAGTATTGTTAGTACAAGGAAAGTTTGCTAAAAGTAGAAACTGACGATAATTTCTCAGATAATTTTCTCTCTATTCCATGCATAAAATTGAAAAATTGTTTTAAGCTAAACGAAACTCGTGCCCATAATTTTCTCATATTTTTTAGATGAAAATTGGATATTCAGAAACACGGAACTTTTTATTATTATAGTACACTTTGTTTCAAAAGCACATTTTTAAACGCTTTAAATCTGTGCTGAATGCGTTTCGATTGCGACAAAAAGGTTTTTGGTAAAAATTGGTCTAAAAACGATTTTTGTATTTTAATAGTATGGTAATTGAAAAATTTAATTTAACAGGAAGTTTTTATGGTTTTTAAGAACATTTATCTCAAGGTGCCACGCACAATCCTTCAGAAGCGCTGCAAGTAGAAGATGAATAAGTGCTGCAGTCGCTGGCCACTTGGCATGGAGTTCCGGCCTGATAAACGAATTGATTGATATAGTTGCCTCTAAAATTAGTAAATAAATGTATTAAATTACACATTTGGAAATGTGGTATCTAATCCATTATTCGGTAAAATGTGTTGGCCAAATACATTAGTCAACGTTTAAAGAAATTTGTTCACAAAATTGCAATTTTCAGAAACTTCATCATCGTCTTCGAGAAAAATTTTTAATTATCATATATGAGTTCTACTTAAGTTTACTTAAATAGACTTCTAGTCTAAAAAGCTTGTGACATTTTGATTGTTTCCTCGCTCGAAGTTTGAGGTTGGGATGTTGACCTTGGTTCGACTTTTATTTGACCCGCACTCCTCTGTCTCAATGATATCAAGATGGCACTTGAGAGCCTATGCTCAAGTAATAAATAATTACACATTCACTTACGGAGGATCATAGTTGCACACCACAAAGGTGAAGCTTCCAGTCGATGTGACACACCATTGATGTCCGCATCCAAATTTGGTGGTTTTCCCCCAAGCCATCTTCAATCAATCATTAGAGTAAAAGCCATAGAGAAAATTTTATTTTTGGCTAATTTTTTGGCAAAATTGAAACTTTTGTATCCACCATTTTAGTATAATGGTGATAACATATTGATCAAATATTATAAAAACGCTGAAACAAAGTGCATACTTGAGTGAAATGTCCGATGCCTTTGTCGAACTCCTGTCTGGTTAGGTTAAGATTGGGATTGAGTCCATAGTCATTGAACTCCTTCCACCGGAGACGAGAGGCGTCGTAAACGGCAGATGCTTAATTGGTTTAGGTTATAAAACGTTTGACAAAATCTCAGTTCAACTTACTTGGATCCATGTTGGCAGTGCTCTTATAAAGGTTTTCTCCGTATGGACTGCTAGAATGTTTGAACACACATTGATTGGCCAAATTCTGAGCGACATATTCGAGACCGAGATCGTATTTCTGAAATATTAGTTTTTTACATGCCCTAATAAAGTTCCTCTAATAAATATATTGTCTTTAATAATTGAATTCAACTTTGAAAAAACCTCACCAGTTTATAATAATTCTTGCCCTTCGGCAAATAAGTCGTGCCGTCACTGTTGAGGCCACCGCCCCTGGCCATTCCACCGCGATATATGTTGTGACGGTCAGTTACTGTTTGACGAGACTCGGTCGTCATTGCGGCATCGCCAGACGCTAAAGAACTTTTTGTCAACTTTCTATGAAAACGATAGATTGATTCCAAAATTTTGAGATTCAACTCTTAACTTTCAACGAGATTCAGTATGTTTACATTGACAGTTTTTGTTCAAATATTTCAAAAATTCAGAGATCCAAAAGAAATGCGTTTGTCGAACATTTTTATTACCGAAGACGGTTCGTTGCAACGAGGATTAGTTTTCTTTCCAATTTTAAAGGTAGTAATATTGGTTTGGTAAGAAAGTCTTTTCGGTTTTGTTTTATTTTATTTTTTCTCACATAGCACAAGAGTCACTATGAGTGTTATATATAGGGATCGGAAAAAAGCAACGAATCCGGATCCGGCTGATTTCGGATCCAGATCCGGATTCGGATTCGGATCCGGATTCGTCCTCGAGTACCGAATCCGGATCGAATCTGAATCCGGATCTTTTCAAATTTAGCACCAAATTTTTTCCGCCAAATTTGAACAATTATTATATATATCGCAATTAATTGTCAATTATTTATGTATTTTTGGCTTTTTATGCAAATTTCTGGTCAAAAAATGATACATTTTTTTGCCAAAAAGTGGCATTTTTTGCAAAAAATTGGCTCAAATTGATCGAAAAGAAACCAAAATTGAACTACTGCCCACATTGGATTATATCGTCAGACAAAACTGCACATTTGTTAGCATTTGTTAATATTAGCAAATATCGTTCAGCCTTTGGGAGGTTAAGTTAAATTCAAAGCTAAATGTTAAATGAAGTCATAAGGCAATCGCATTACTTTAGCAATTTTAAGTTTGAATTTTTCAGATCCCACTATGGGACAGTGCAAAAAAGAGACACTTTTTTTTGGCAAAAGTGACATTTCTTGCAAAAAATCGACCAAAAATTTTCTCCGGCCGCCGCCACCGGCGGCGGCCGGAGAAAAATTTTAAAGTCAATAGAGGGGACCCTTTTGTTTTTTGACGGAGAAAAAGACCGAATCCGAATTCGTCAGATCCGGATTCGACCTCATTTTTACCGAATCCGGATCCGAATCCGGATCCTGCCATCCGAATCGAATCCGGATCCCGCCATCCGTAACGAATCCGAATCCGGATCCAAAATGGATCCGGATTCGGATCCGGATTCGGAAAGATTCGGATCCGGATCCGGATTCGCCGATCCCTAGTTATATACCGCATTATAGCCAAGACTTTTGTCTGTCCAATTATGCTAAGGTTTTATTTTTGCTTCGTAGAAAATGAATGGATATTTATGATTACCTGAGACAAATTGACATCACAGATTTTCGAGATACTTTTATAAGTTTTATCTATGAAAAACTTTGTTGTTCAATGTTTGATTGTGCAATATTGTAGAGCAATTTCAGCTCTACTACTTTTACAGAAAATTTTTTCATTTGGTGGTTGCTGAGATATGACAATTTTAGAGAATGAAACCACCAGGAAAACGGAAAATTTTGATTTTTGCGATTTTTTCGGTTTATGTCTCAACTTTGAGCGGTTGTATCCCGAAGAATTACAAAGCATATTTTGTTCTGTAAAAAGTATGCTGTAGAGCTATACCTTGCCTAGAAATGCCGCATGGCCATCGGTTTGTGCAGTGCCAAAATTTCAAGTATTTTGTCGCTGAAAGTTGCTCAAAATAACCAAAAATCAATATTTTGGGTGTGTTTCATTTGGGCCATTGTAATTAAATATTTTTTCTATACTTGAAAAAGAAGTTAGTGACAGTCTAACAGAGAAATGAATGGGCTATCCAACGGTATATAACACTCAAGAAAAGCTTTGCTCTGGATGAATAAAAATTGGCTTTCAAAAACCGAAAAGACTTTTTAACAAACCAATAAAATTTTAAAGAAAACAAGTCTCGCTAATCGAAACTTCGGTAATCGACCGGATCGCTTTTTTGTAGGAAAATCCACGCTGATCGGATAAATTGCCTATAAATTTATTTGTCTAAAACGATTTTGGCGCTGCCGAAGTGAAATTAATCGGAGCGAGCCAGAAATACGGCGCGTCTTCAAATTTTGACGCTCATTAAAAATTTTAGGCAGAAATAAATTCACATAAAGTTTTGTGTCAAAATGAAAAAATGCTTAATATAAAACTTATTTATAATACTGTTTACAACCTATAAATTCGCCAGGTATTTAGCGTGATCTTACCCAAATTTTAGAGTAAGTAAAGCAACAGCTTAACTTTAGCCGAGCTTTGATCATCGAATGAACAAATGGACATCAACCCAACTGGGGGGTAAATGTCTGCAGTGCTAAACAACACTCGCCACATGTCTTTGCGCCAGCGACGCAGAGGATTTGTATGGTAAGCATGAGAAAGAGAGTGTTCTAGCTGGCAAATCGCAACATTTTGAGCTGATGTTCAGTTTGCGAGAGAGTTAGCAGACGTATACCCTCCAGTTGGGTGGTAACCGAACAAATGTACCGTTAGCAACTGGCCTTAACCATTCATTTCCCAATGTTCCAAATTGGAGTAATTTTTCGCCAATTTTTGGCCTCCTAGCTCAAATTTGATATTGCTATATGTTCATCTTTTTGTCCTGAATCAGTATAAGTAATTTTTCCCCACTTTTTAAAGATATTTCCCTAAAAAGAACAAAATTGATTTTCGAACGCGTGAAAATCGCCATTTCTGATCAACTTTTAAAAAATAATATTTTTCCCGTTTTGTATACCAAAAATCAGCAAAATTCCACGTAAAAAAATTTACGTAATGATGATTTTTTGTTTATCTTTTGAGCTATCTGTTGCTGATTTTTTGCACAGGTGGTTTTCGGATGTGCTGATTCTGAATCTGTAATCAGATTTTGGCGGAAATTTGAAACTTTTGGCGTTTTTTGGCATTCCGTAAAACACTTGTTCTTGCCAATGGCAAAAATCTGATGGGTGATTCTGATCAAACAAATGTTTGATCAAATTTGTGAGGAGATTTTCATCAGAATTACCCATCAGATTTTTGGGCAATTATTTATGTCTATTTTTGGTGTTGTTTTCACTATGTGAGTCATAAATATGATATTGATGACTCTATCCCAACTTTTTACATAGTTTTCTATTGTTTTTACAGATTTTCAATAGGCTGGAGCAAATCCAAAGAAAATAATTGTCATCATGTTTTCATCACACATCAGAATCGCCCCTGATTGTAGCCCCAGCTTTAGCAAACTTCGTTATTTTACTGAAATTTTATTTTTAGATTCAACTTCCGTTTCAGATGGAAATATATCGCACGAGTCAAGTATCCAGCAAGAGTCAACAAACAAGCACTGCTAGTTTGGGAACCCAAAACGACTAATTTGTAATAACAGTGAGAAAATTATGTTACCAATAATGACACACAAATATCAACTGAGTAAAGACTGAATAATTTGCTCGGGTACGGGACAGGGCTGGGAACTTTGATCGCGGGTCCGATCCGATCCGATCCGATACCTGGTGACCGCCAACCCGATCCGATCCGATCCGATCCTCAAAAAACCCGATATTTCCGATCCGATCCGATCCAAAATTTTTCACCAAATTTGGCTATTTTTCAAAATTTTTCCCAAATCATCTAAGTTTGCTATTTATGCCCAAAAGTGGGTCAAATTTGCAATTTTTTGATAAAATATGCCAAAATTTATGTTTTTTTTTATGAATTTGTACAATTGTACTACTTTTACCTAATTTTAAAATAACAGGAATAAATAGCGCCGCAGGCGAAAATTTTTCAATTTTTTGGCGAATTTCATATAAAAACCTTCAATTTTTGGCGTTTTAAGCTCAAAATTAGTACTGTTAGTTTCTAAAAACGACAATCACTGTCGAAAACCGATGGAGAAAGAACGAAAAAACAGCGCCGCAGGCGAAAATTTTTCAATTTTTCCCGGTTTGGTACAAAAATTATTCGATTTTTCGCGATTTTCATATAAAAATATTCAAAATTCTTGCAGGAGAAATGGTAACCAAATAGCGCCGCAGGCGAAAATTTTGTAATTTTGGAATGGTGGTTCATTAAAATTTTCTAAAATTTTTCCCGGCCGCGCCCTATCGGGCACGGCCGGCGGGAATTTAAAATTTGAATTCGTGGCCGAGTGCATTCTTAGGGGTGCTTGGATCGGTCCAAAAAGGCCAAAAAAACCGATCCGATCCGATCCTCAAAAAACCCGATATTTCCGATCCGATCCGATCCGATCTCCCAGCCCTGGTACGGGACGTTTCATCAAATTTTCAAAATTCGCTTTATTTCGCTGTATTTCTATGCTAAATACCCAAATATGGATTTCTCCTGAATTTTCGGCACTTGTTCTCGGTTAACGCTCACTTAAATACAAAATTTATTCATCATTTTCAATCTCATCATCAATTCCAACAACATCACCAATAACAATATTCTGAGCAATTCCTTTCAAAAGTTCAATAACAGATCTTTCATCTCTTTGATATTCTTGCAGAATTTTCAAAATTCGCTTGTCGGCATCTTTGTACTTCTTGCGCTTGTCTTTTGGTCGGCGCCCTGAAACCCATTGCATATACTGTTGATCGCGGCCATGCTGCACTTTCTTGAGCGATAGGATGAAATTTCCAAGCGTAGTACTGCCAAAATTCATAAGATTCGTAGACGAATTTGAGTTTCCCTTTCTTTGTTTTAAGCTCCTAAAAATTAAAGTAGTAATAAGTAAACGAAATTATTAGGAATAAGACTTAAAAAAATATTTTTCTAAAAAATTCCAAAAAATGGCACCAAATATTACTTTACATGACTCAAGAACACTTTACGACGTCGTAAATATCGTTAATAATAGGGTTGGATCCCCCCCCGCGGGGATCCCCGTTTTCCCCGCTTCCCCCTTCCCCGTTTGCCACGGGGAAAACGGGGATCCCCGTTTTGAAAGCGGGGAAACGGGGAAAAACGGGGAAATGACAAGCACCCCTAAGAATGCACCCGAAAGGCAGACAAGCACCCCTAAGAATGCATCCGGCCGCGCCCGATAGGGCGCGGCCGGCGAAAATTTTGGGAAGTTTTCGACGAATATTCAAATTTTTCAAAGAAAGTTGACCCCAATTCTCAAATTTTCTTCACAGTCTGGGGGCTGTCGCCCCCAGACCCCACTATCTTATATAGTACTTTCAGTGCCCAGCTCGAATATTTCTTCGAAAAGCTATTCAAAAAGATTACATATTGTTTCGTTGTCTATTCAAACTGAACAGTTCAGGTAGAATAATAATAGAATTTATTATGAAAACACAATAAAATGGCGACTGCATATTATTTAGAAAAATGAGTCATTTTCCTCTGAGCATGTCTAATTTTGCAAAATTTTCGCCTGCGGCGCTATTTTTTCTCTAACTTTGTATTACGTCTTATGGTTTTTCCAAAATTTCAGGCCGAAAATTTGTGGAATTTTCAATATATAGTCAAAATTTTCAGTGTTATAATTTATTTCAATGATTTATTACAGTCAATTTTTAAAGAGAAAGCCAATTTTTTTGCAAAAAATTTTGCCTGCGGCACTTTTTTTGCCGCGATTTTTCTACATAATTTTTCGAAAAATTAGAAAAAAATGAACAAAACCACGAAAAAGTGGCCGAAAATTGGAAAAAATGAACAAAAACAGTAAAAATTTATCAAAATTGCGAAAAAATGAACAAAAACATGAAAAAATTCTAAAAAATGATCAAAAACATGAAAAAATTCTAAAAAATGATCAAAAACATGAAAAAATAACCAAAAAGTGCAAAAGAATGAACTAAAACCCGAAAAAATGGTAAAATAAGGGCAAAAATTTGAAAAAATGGCCAAAAAATGTGAAAAAATTGAAAAAAGGCCATTTCCCCGTATTTCCCCGTATTTCCCTTCCCCGCACCCCCGGGGAACGGGGATCCCCCTTCCCCGCCGATGCCGTTCCCCGTTTTCCCCCTTCCCCGCCCCCTGCGGGGGGGGGGGGGGGAATCCAACCCTAGTTAATAACTATACCTGAATTGCTTGAATAACTGGTCCATGATGAATTTCGGGAACATTCTCAACATCCAGCGCAGCTGTATCTCTCGAATTTTCATCTTCCGCTTGAGAAGAGGAGTCCTCTGAAACGCTTGAACCTCGTTCTTCCATAAGAGCAGCAAAATCAATAAATTGGTCTCGACTCATCCACCGTAACTATAACGCAACAGTTATAGTATAATGTTAACGTCTAATATGATTACAACGTATTAGGTTGGCGACAAAGTTTTGAGACTCGAGCCAGGGTTTTTTACCGGAAAATCGAGGGTCCGGAAATTTTGCCGATTTCACCTATATAGGGGTTTTTTGATGCGGGGAATCCGAATTTGAGGTCAAATTTTAGGTGGTCTCGCCAAGAAAATTGAGAAAACCGCTATTTTCTTCAAAAAATGGCCATTTTTGGTCAAAAATGGCCCAAAAATGCCCATTTTTGGCGCGATACGAAAAAACCAATTGCAGATTCGGAATCAGCGCATCAAAATACCCCTAAAAACACATTTTGCGAAAATCTGCACCATATTTTCAAAAAAATCGTTTTTTTCGGAAAACCATGTGGTCCCCCCTATGGTAAAAAAATCAAATTTTTCAGATTTTTGGGCCATTTTTGACCAAAAATGGCATTTTTTGAAGAAAATAGCGGTTTTCCATATTTTCATGGCGGGACCAACTAAAATATGACCTCAAATTAGGATTCCCCGCATCAAAAACCCCAATGTAGGTGAAATCGGCAAAATTTCCGAACCCTCGATTTTTCGGTAAAAACCCTGGCTCGAGTCGAAAAAATTTGAATTCGCGCCAAAACTGAAAAATGTGTTTTTCACAGATTTAACGAATGAACATGGTATTTTTTGTGATTCTAATCGTTTCCCTACGTGATTTAGGGTATTTCTGCTTGCTGAATTAACCCTTCATTGCCGGAACCATAGAAAAAAGGCAGAATGTCTGCATTACCATTGGCTTTCCTTTTGGTGAGCTGTCTTTATCAAAATCATGATGTCTGCCATTGTTTATTTCTCTTTTCTATGTGATCTATTTACAGACATACGCTTTGTATGAATAATGAACACTCATTCGTTTCTTTCTTTTTGAATGAAGGGTTAAACAAAAGGTTCATTATTGAAAATTTGATGAAAAAGTGCCATTTTTGGGTAAAAAAGTGGTTTTGTTCAAAAACGACTTTCATGCTGAGTAAAGGCGTACTGCAGCAAAATGATGACTAATGCCCGCAAATAGCCCATTTTCTATTGCAAAATACAGATGGATAAATTTTGTTATAGCGCAATAGAACCATGACTAATGCAAGTAAAACCTGGAAGTTGTGCGTTAGCGCAATTTCAGTTTGTGAAATAAAATCGGAAATGAATTTGATTGTAACCAAATAAATATTTGCTATCTAAGAGGATGATAGAATACTTTTAAATATACTGTCGAGAAATTTTTAGAATGTACCATTTAATGAACAGCTTTGTTTGCGAATTTGGTGACTTCCTGTCTATATTTTTTCTATTGAATGCGAGTATTTGAATATTTTTTGAACTTTGCATGACTGCAGTATAATAGATATGTATCTATTTATGACTTCTTTTTTATTGAGAATATTTCCTTCGATCTAATTTCAGGTCAAAATGTCCATTCTATAAATTTCCGAATATGTTTCGCGTTGTTACCATTTTCTGCCCAAACATTGCCGACATGTGAATTATCGGTTTGCTTTTTATAACTAATCCCGGTCGAATTCATATAACTGTTTTCAAATTTTTTCAAACTTTTTAGCAAAAATGAAAATAGATCAAAATATTTTCAAATTTTTTAGCAAATATGAAAATAGAGCAAAATATTTTCATATTTTAACAAAAATGTAAATAGAGCGAAATAGATATCTTCGAGATTTTAATAGAGAAGGTTAGTATATACTGAAAATTTGATAGAACAGATGACTAATGATAAGTCACTGAATTAATTTATTACATCTTACTTATAAACTTTGTTGCAAATGACAAATATTTTAATAATATTTACGGTTCAAATTGTCACTGAATTCAAATACGCCGAACATAAATAAAATTTGCTAAAAGGGTAGGATTTTGATTAGTGTAAGTGGTATGTTTTATCTGTATTCGATAGTTGAGATGATTGGGAGTGTTCTTGATTTTGAATTTTGAAAAATGAGCGTTTTAAGAATTTCAAATTTTTTGCAAAAAGTGAAAACTATTTCCGTTGGAAAAGTATAAAAAAACACGAAGAAAAACAAATTAAAATGTTGCCCGGCGAAGCCGGGCATAAAATGCTAGTAATATATACATAATATATATAGTAGTTACAATAATATAGCAGTTACAATGAGCGATTTGAATTGCCGCCAGTGGCGCCAATTCAATTTAGAAGGGGGCTAGCGCTACTCTGATATTGCTAAGTCCCCCTAAAATCTTATTATAGAATGGTCTAGCAATATCAGATTAGCGCTAGCCCCTTCTAAGTTGAATTGGCGCCACTGGCGGCAATTCAAATCTACATATTCAAATCGCTCATAAAAACTGCTAACAGGCAGTAAAAGTCGTCAATAATCTAGAATCGTCAATAAAATGAATGCCAGACGTAACATGAGTCACAAACGTTTAATACTGTGAAAATTGTCCCTTTTTCTTTATATTTGATGAAACGTCCCATTTGATGAAACGTCCGTGTTCAAATTTGCTCTAGTCATATCTAATACGAATTAACACAAAAAAAGTTTATACATAAGTTTCTTAAACAATTTTTAGACATAGGTTTTTAGAAACGGTTGGGGGGAATTGTAAAGTAAGTGAAGACGGATTTACACTATCTATAACGGGGAACAATTATAAGCAACCGTTTTAATTTGGAGTACATTTCGTAATAGGTTGTGAATGATTTGGTTTGGACGAAAACATATTTTCGTCAACAATTTTAACGAAATATGCCAATGAATGATTTGGGCGGCACCGAGACAACTCCCACCACGACTACTCCCACTTGCGACAACTCCCACTCGCGACAACTCCCACCCGCGACAACTCCCACCCACCACAACTCCCAATCGCGACAACTCCCACCCAATGGCAATTTAAAAAAACGTGGAACAATAACAAATATATTTATATGTTTTTCGTACAAATTCATGACAGAGTTAAATAAAAGTAAATCAAATAATCGATGTATCCAGCACAGCACTGGAGAAACTAAACATGGTTATCTTCATCATAAGTACCAATAAGATAAATTAATTTTTGATTGTACTCTTGATGTTTCTTTTTTGTGTATAACGGCAACTCCTGACCGGCTTCTAGCTTAGCACATATGGCGAAAACTGATATTTTCTAGTAGTATACCATTTATAAGAGTATAAATGTTTGGATGAGGAGCATTGAAGTAGGTACTGATGTTCTTATGCCAGGATTTAATAATGTTGGTAGTTCGTGGTAGATCACTGATTGTAATTTGTCGGTTATTCCATATGGCACAATTGAACAGTGCTGGTTTCTCATCGGTGCCAATCCAAGTTTTTCGGATAAAATATAACGGATAAATTTCTCATGAGACTGTTTATTACCGTATACATCAATGAGGGTTTGTCTCAAATGTTCAAAGTATGAGATAACTTTGTCGACAGGACAGAATGAGAGAGTCATCATTCTATGGTTCATATCTGAAAAGTATTTCTTGACTTTTTCTATGCCAGCCACACGAAGGATGTAAACAAGTCATAAAAAATTTGAATTGGGTTTTCAGGCTAAATCAGTCTAAGTTTGTTTACACTCAGTTTATATTTGTCTAAAATACTTAAACCGATCGCTTTACACTCTAAAACTGTATCTATAAAGACAAAACCAACCAAATACAGCCCAAATCAGCCAAGACCCCAAAAACTCGAGTCAAATTGCCGCCCTTTTTCTGACTTGTTTACATCCTTCGTGTGGCTGGCGTAGAACTAGGGATGTGCAATGATAACCTTTGATAAGTCCTCCAATGATAACCTCAATGATAACCCACAAGGTTATCATGATAACCGTGTGGTAATCATGATTAAAGACCGGATTTTTAAGTTGTTACACTGCCTGGGGCCGATAGCTATCAAGTGCTCAGATGCTCAGAATCTCTAACCAAAAAATGTCTGGCTCTCTCATAAATAGCGTGCTCTCTCTCAAAGTGTTTGTCTGTCTGATTAGAAAGGAAAAGAAAGGAAAGGAAGCGGCAGTGGGAAATAACCGGGCAGACACATATCTTCTCTGCGCTCTCGTTCTGCAATAGTCTTTTTGGTGCGCCGCACAATAGCACCAAATCGACCCAGTAACAACAAATGTTCCTCTTATAAATTTTGGAAAATCGTCTGAGCATATGCTCAGACGAAAATACGTCTGAGGAAATTAACAAAGCATTTTCATTTTCTGAGCATTCTGTGTCTAACACAAAATAAGAAGAGAGATGTGAGAGAGAAAATAGTGACGCGTTGTGCAATTGTGAAAAGCCAGACATTTTTCGCTTAGAGAATGCTCAGATCTGAGCATCTGAGCACTTGATAGCTATCGCCCCCTGGTATGCTTAACCACTGTCTCTCTTCAAAGATAGCACAAAAAGGCACTCTCTTTTAACCTATTTTTGATCACTAAATAGGTTGAAAAGAGTCTTTGTTCTAGAAAGCCTCTTTCCCTTTGTGAGCAGTAAGCAGAAACGTCGATTGCATTCGACGTTTCTGCATACTGCCCATAAAGGGAAAGAGGCTTTCTAGAACAAAGACTCTTTTCAACCTATTTAGTGATCAAAAAAAGGTTAAAAGAGAGTGCCTTTTGTGCTATCTTTGAAGAGAGACAGTGGTT
>JAKKPZ010000828.1:0-15560 GCA_022814885.1 Ditylenchus destructor | reverse complement strand
TTATAAAATTTTTTTCGGGGTATGTCTTATAAACATCAAAATTTTTCAAAAAACAAAGCGACCATTTTGTTCTCTGTCTCTATACATGAAATGAAGCAGTGATGTTTGAGTAGTATTACAGAAACAAGTGTGGTATTACTGAAGTTATCGTGGTAACGGGTGATAACTAATTATTGGCAGTAACATTAAATTTAATTTTTTTTAATATTAAACGTGAGAACGGAAAAGTATGTTTGGTGTTATATAAAACTACAAGTGTTAAGGTATCCAACAAAAAAAAGATCAGCTCCACTACCTTTACGAATCCAGGTAAACGGAAGGTCCAAAGTTGCACACCTGATTTTCGGTCTGTACAAACCGGCCTTTTTAACACCAAAAATCATCAAGCTGCTGTCCAATTTTGGGTTTTTGGTGTCCAATTTTGCCACCAGTACATAGGCATGTAATAAATAAATGGATAGCAGACACCATGGCGCATTTTATAGATATACTCGTTTTCAAAACACTTTGCCAAACCGCCAATTTTTGCGCTTTTTCAAAATTTGGCAATATTTTTATGTCACTTTTTGAAAGATCATTCAAAGAAAAATCCGCCAGAAGATTCGGACTGTGGTGTATTAAATTATATAATCACTCATTTATTTATGAGGTTTATTTTGGCACATAATTTGCTTGGATGCTATATCAATTTAGTTCCAGAATTAAGTCAAAACGCACATGGGTCAAGATTCAGGGTAGTGTGAAGGATTTGACAAAAATTTTAATATCTTGCGATAAAGGCGGGATGACAACGAGCTGTAAAAAATGGGTGATAGCTGTGCCACTGCGGATTATAATAAGACTAAACTCTCAATTTGTCTTAGCACGAAATCCAAGAAATTCATGTAAATGTGCTGTACAGACCGAAAATCAGGTGTGCAACTTTGGACCTTCCGTTTACCTGGATTCGTAAAGGTAGTGGAGCTGATCTTTTTTTTGTTGGATTAACACTTGTAGTTTTATATAACACCAAACATACTTTTCCGTTCTCACGTTTAATATTAAAAAAATTAAAATTAAAATTACTGCCAATAATTAGTTATCACCCGTTAAAAAATTCTAGAAACTTCGGAAAATGTTTGACACCAGAAGGAAGCCCTGTGTCTTGGTTACCTTCTGGTATCAAACACTTCTGGAATCTTGTAGAATTTTTTAGACTTAGAAAATAAATGCCACCGGCAAAGGGTCTAATTACAGGGTATACGGTAAATCAACGAAGAGAGTTGTCAGACAAAAAGATTCGAATTTCGTTTTTGAATTCCCTGATTTTAAATTTTATTTCATATTTTGGAACGAAAAAACTTGGAAAACTTTCAAAAAAGCGATAAAAACCTACG
Source organism: Ditylenchus destructor (assembly GCA_022814885.1). Taxonomy (NCBI): domain Eukaryota; kingdom Metazoa; phylum Nematoda; class Chromadorea; order Rhabditida; family Anguinidae; genus Ditylenchus; species Ditylenchus destructor. The sequence continues at coordinate 14,184 of JAKKPZ010000828.1, read as the reverse complement.
TTTCTGCAGCTCCACGCTCATTTCTTACGCGCGTCATCTCAGCAGCCAAAAGAATGTCACCTAGAACAAATACACAGAATAGTAACAGAAGTGCAGAGCAATTCATTGCCAATTGAATCTCGTAGATCGATTTGCAGGAAAAATTGTTACGTTAGAAATAAGCAAAAAAGTGACTAGTTTTGTTTGCCTTTTATGGGCATTCCCTTCAAGGGAAAAATTCCCTTGAAGCAACAAAATGTTACATATAACAGCAAATGGGGTGTTGGAATTTGCTGTTTTCAAAAGGAGCCCAAATGCACAACCTCGAGGCAGCGTTGTGCAATAATTTTCGGAAAACAAAACGGAAAAATAAGGGAATGCGTCATAGATTATTCTATGGATCACTGACAATCATCACAGCGCTTTTCCTTTCATTCCATTTTTGGAAACTGGAAATTGCTCATTGATAACTGTGCAAAAGTACAAAGGATTTTACCCGCTTAAAGGCTCCCTCTGGGCAGGGTCGGGAGGTAAAAAGCATAGGGGGTACCACATGAATTGGGTCGGAGAAAATTTTGAGTATTTTTCCCAAATTTTCCTTCAAATTTCTGAAAATTATTTTTAAAAATCGAGCTTATTTAGGTAAAAATTAAGGTAAAATAGTGTAATTTTAATGAAAAAGTGTATAAAAAGGGTCAAATCATAAAAAAGGTTCTGGTTATCTGTGTCTACAAAAGTTAAAATTTCAAAATAGCCTAGTCAGTGCCTTCAAAATGATAGTGAAAGTGATGAGTCATTGCTTTATAGTGGCTGTAATTTGTAAGATAGAGGAATAAAAGCAATGACTCATCACTTTTACAATCATTTTGAAGGCACTGACTAGGCTATTTTGAAATTTTAACTTTTGTAGACACAGATAACCAGAAAGTACCTAAAAAAACACAAAAAACCCCCATTTTGGGGCAATTTTGGGACATTTATGCCTTCGGAAAAAATTCCCCCGGTTAAAGGCCCCCTCGATTAAAGGACCCCTGTGCCCGGTTACGAGGGGCCTTTAATGGGGTTTGACTGTATAATATTGAAGGTAGGGCCACGCTTACGTAGTGCGTTAACAAAATACAAATTGGAAATTTTAACACGCGCGAAAATAGAAAAAACGAATATTTGAAAAAAAAAACACCTATCATGGTTTCTATATTACGAATCGCTTTCTAGGGCCATTTCGGGTATCTTTACTTTTTAAATTTTTAAAAATGCCCACTTTTTGGCAATAAAGTGAATTTATTTATTATATTTTATTTATTTCCACTTTTCCTCTAACTCTCCTCTCTGTGGAAAGAAATGTGAGGTGCAGCTCATTTCGTCATTGTGATTAAAGGCGAACATTGAAAATAATCCCCGCGCCTTCGAGTTAAGTGAAATTGTGAGTTGAAGGCAATCGCTGCGGGACCAATTTAATATTAAGAGTAGTTTTGCGCTTGCAGATTCTAGAAGGTTCCAAGGAAAAATCTGACCCCGGATTCTGGATCAGCGGGGTCGATTTACCCTTAGTAGCCAAAACCCGAGCCTGATCTGACGGACAGACAAACGTTTCATGATAATTTTGGTTTGAATTTCCGCTAAAAAATGGCGGGTTGTATTACTGTATCAAATTTACATAAGTCGAAGGCGCGGGGATTATTTTCAATGTTCGCCTTTACACTGTCTGCATCGCACTATTTCCTGCCTTTTCACCCCAAACTGAAAGTTCCCTTTTATCCAGTTTTGGCCATTGTGCTCTCACTTAGTTGTTTTTAGTTAAGTAATAGATTCCAAATAAATGGATACAATCCCTGATAAAAGGGAAACTTTACAATTGAGCTCCAGTTTACTGGAAGCTTTAAGATGAGTCTCAAATTGTTGAAGACTGAGGAAAAGATAATGTTGGCTTTATATACAATTTTTAACGGATTATGGAACTTTCTAGAATTCGCTAGAAATTTCTATAAAGTTCCGAGAAGTTCTACAAGAATCTTTTAACGGATTATGGAACTTTCTAGAATTCGCTAGAAATTTCTATAAAGTTCCGAGAAGTTCTACAAGAATCTAATTAGGAGTCAGCAATATTACATAACAATATTTCATAATACTTAAATAGTTATTTACAAATAAAAAATAAATCGACTTTTGTCGACAGCCTAGTTGGTAATGGCGTGATTAGTTTCAGAGGCGAGGAAACAACTCATTGTTTTGTCTACCTCGCCTTCTTTTGTCAGGCAAAAGGAAATAGTGCGATGCAGACAGTGTAACTGTGCATTTACATTTTGTTTTTGAAAATTTGAACATTTTGTACATATTTGACAATACTCTAAATGCATAAAGTAATCCATATTGAACTTCGAATGCATTCATAAAGAGAATATTTGCACACAAGTACAAAAAATTTGTTTAGAGATACACCGTTCTGAATTTCATCTTACGGAGAAAGATTCCGGCTTAGGTGGAGTGGAAAAATAAGCATATCCAGATCAATCACGAAAATATCAGTCGTTTCAAAAGTAACCGGACTGCCAAGTCAGACACAAACGACAAATTGGCGGGAAGTTTGAAAATTATTTATGAGCTAACCCACGTTTCACGTGAGTAATCATGAATTCTGATATTGGTAACCCCTCTAGAATCGTATTTTAGAGGGGGTTACCATTATCAGAATTGGTGTTTACTCACGTCAAGCGTGAGTTAGCTCATAAATAATTTTCAAACAGTTTGTCGTTTGTGTCTGACTTGGCAGTCCGGTTACTTTTGAAACGACTGATACTAGAAACTAACTGTATTTGGACCTATTGTTTTAAGATGTCAATCGATTTTATCGACATTTTCATACAAGACAAATCCTTGCCTAAAAACCTTCATGCTATGTCTACGCAAGTGGGGGAAAGGGGGAGGGGATTTTGTATTTTTCTATCGCTTTTACTGCACAAAAATACTCTCTCATTCCCCCGGCCAATCCCCCGGCGGATTCGCTTTGTGTAATGGTGAAAAATCAAATCGATTTGATTTTCTAGAACAAAGGAGTTTGTTTTGGAATAACAAAAATGAAATTGTCTTCTCTGTACAGAGCATTTTCGCACAGACATCAAATTTTGGTTGTGTATGCCATTGTGTATGTCGACAAAGACATGTTTTATGTCTGCTTCACAACGCTTTCGCTTCGGGGGATTGGATGAGAGAGTACAGCACTGTGATTAATCTATAAGAAAAATACAAAATCCCCCGGGGGATTCCCCACGTGCGTAGACCTAGTGTCAGGATGGGCGTAAAATTGATCCACAAAAATTTTACAACCTGCTCATTTTGTGTAATTTCCTCTATGACACCAAGTTTCAATTCCTTTTGCACAATTTCGATTACGATCCGAATGCATTTACAAACAGGAATTTTACTCCCTATAGAAGAAAATAGAAAAAAATTACACCCTACTTCTTCTGCTTAATTTATTGTGGAAAAGAGTTTGACTATTGATTCCACAAAGTTTTGTAGATATTTTGAGTACATTCCGAGTTCATTTAAATGGAAAATATTTGCATCGTGAATGAATAGTTTATGGGACAAGCATACAGGAAGGAGTGGAGATAGAAACAGAGGAATGAAATCTCATGTTTGTGAGCTGAAATCACTTTTAAATCAATTTATATGCCGTTTGATATCGATAGTGCACTGCTAAAATCGTTCGGAGTTTCAGAAATTTGAATTTCGCGTGGAAAAATTATGGTTTGTACAAAAATTACAACAATTTTTTTAATTGCTAGGTGCTCTCTCTCTTAATTGTTCTTCTCGTTTTGTATATGTTACAGTGAAAGTGAATATGTGTATAAAGATTATATCTGCTCCGTGTAACAGATGAGTAGTTTTTTGGATACGCTGACAGCTAAAGTGTAATAGTAGGCGGTGCAATAACAACAGTGTTGAATGCGCACTTTTGTTAGTTGTCAGAAATTTGAATTTCGCGTGGAAAAATTATGGCCTGCACAAAAATTACACATCACCAATTTTCTTAATTGCTTGCCGGGGGGTCCTCGTTTTGTATACACGCTGATTACTCTTAAAATCCGTTTATAATGGAAATCTTTACTCCCTATCACACTTAGCTGTCTGTGTGTCCCACAAACTATTCGTTTGCTCTAAAGACGGAACATTTTCTTTATAAACGTGCGGGAAGTGTAATCAAAGTGCATACAACGCGAAATGATGACATTAAATATAAGCAATTAAGAAATGAGGTGGAGTGAAATATTTTTGTTTCAAACATTATTGTCTTTAATTTTCATAAATCGATTGACTGAAAAATAAAAATATACTACATTTTTCTTCTGCAATCGATCAAACCATTTTGACGTATTTTTGTCCTTCTGGATAATAACAAGATTCGGTTGGATGCGCGTGAGAGCGCCCTTCGAGTGCTGTCTATCTCAAGCTCGAAAGCTGAATCAGTATGACTCAAGTGACATGAATGAATTTGTCCATGTTAGCGGTCCCATGGTTGTTGTCTGAGAGCGTTTGATACGACGTTTGGAATTTTGTAAAATATTCCGTCTCACTATGTGTCGTCTTGAGGAAGCTTAAGCAAAAGAAGTAGGGTGTTAAATTTTACAACAGGGTAGCTTTTTCTGTGCTATTTCTCATGTCTTTGTTTCTCTGATTCCAATGCTTCACGTTTTGACACCATGCCTCATTGTTTTGTCTCGTTTTCTACACACTTTGATTACTCTCCGAATCTGTTTATTAAGAGCATATATAAACGCATTGGGAGTGAGAATAAATTGTGTACAAAGTGATAAGATGCGCATTTATCATCAAGTAATTAGACAAATGAAATGGGGTGTAATTTTTTTGTGTCTAACATTATTCCTATACTTTTTGTTTAAAAATTTTTGAAACACTCTCTGGATGTCTGTGCGTCCGATAAACCATTCATTTGCTATATTAGCCAAGCATTCTCTTTATTCACGTATTGGGAGTGTAATCAAAGTTTGTACAGAGAGTAAAGATGATGTCAAAGTCTGGTAATTAAATAAATGAAACGTGGTGTAATATTTTTGTGACTAAAATTATTCCCTTTACTTTAAAAATGATCACTGGCACAAAATTTTTCACCCCACACAATTTTTTTAATTGACTTGAGAATGTTGGGTTTCTTTACAATGATTCTACGAGTGTTGTATATGTTGCAGTCCATCTCTACACTATTATTATTCTTCGAAAAATAAATTAGAGAAAATCCAAGCTACCTTAACAGACTGTCTGTAGGCCACACAGACAGCTAATGAGTATTGGGTTGTATCAATTGTGTGGTTTATTTTGTATTTTAACCCTTATTTCCCAGAGTATCCATTTAAATACTCTTTTGGTGTGTGGTATTTTACTGTCATGCTTATAAGAAATGGGGATGCTGCAAAGATAAGTACACAACTGGTGGAATCGATGCAATGTTCAACCATTCATCCTCATGCAATTAACCAAAATAAGGGGTGTAAAATTTTTATGCTAGACAAAATTTCTAAAGAGAAAAATGGGCATTTAAGGACAAAAAATACACACAATGCCTGAATAGTTTGTGTGAATCACATCTAAAGAATGTGATAGGCAGTAGAAGGATTAAAATAATTTTCCTTCAAAGAAATTTACCTCTGTATAATTACAAGTACTGATTTCTTTCGTTGAAGTTGTCTATTACATTGTCTGGTATGTTATAAATATGACATGTGGTAAACGAGGCACTTTTTAACCAAACATGGTACATGCGACGGTCGGTTGGTTAAAAAGTGCCTAGGAGAATGTGGTAAACGAGGCACTTTTTAACCAAACATGGTACATGCGACGGTCGGTTGGTTAAAAAGTGCCTAGGAGAATGTGGTAAACGAGGCACTTTTAACCAAACATGGTACATGCGACGGTCGGTTGGTTAAAAAGTGCCTAGGAGAATGTGGTAAACGAGGCACTTTTTAACCAAACATGGTACATGCTGTGGTCGGTTGGTTAAAAAGTGCCTAGGTGAATGTGGTAAACGAGGCACTTTTTAACCAAACATGGTACATGCTGTGGTCGGTCGGTTAAAAAGTGCCTAGGTGAATATGGTAAACGAGGCACTTTTTAACCAAACATGGTACATGCCGTGGTCGGTCGGTTGGTTAAAAAGTGCCTAGGTGAATGTGGTAAACGTGGCACTTTTTAACCAAACACGGTACATGCGACGGTCGGTTGGTTAAAAAGTGCCTAGGAGAATGTGGTAAACGAGGCACTTTTTAACGAAACATGGTACATGCGACGGTCGGTTGGTTAAAAAGTGCCTAGGAGAATGTGGTAAACGAGGCACTTTTTAACCAAACATGGTACATGCGACGGTCGGTTGGTTAAAAAGTGCCTAGCAGAATGTGGTAAACGAGCCACTTTTTAACCAAACATGGTACATGCGACGGTCGGTTGGTTAAAAAGTGCCTAGGAGAATGTGGTAAACGAGGCACTTTTTAACCAAACATGGTACATGCGACGGTCGGTTGGTTAAAAAGTGCCTAGCAGAATGTGGTAAACGAGGCACTTTTTAACCAAACACGGTACATGCGACGGTCGGTTGGTTAAAAAGTGCCTAGGAGAATGTGGTAAACGAGGCACTTTTTAACCAAACATGGTACATGCGACGGTCGGTTGGTTAAAAAGTGCCTAGCAGAATGTGGTAAACGAGCCACTTTTTAACCAAACATGGTACATGCGACGGTCGGTTGGTTAAAAAGTGCCTAGCAGAATGTGGTAAACGAGGCACTTTTTAACCAAACATGGTACATGCGACGGTCGGTTGGTTAAAAAGTGCCTAGGAGAATGTGGTAAACGAGGCACTTTTTAACGAAACATGGTACATGCGACGGTCGGTTGGTTAAAAAGTGCCTAGGAGAATGTGGTAAACGAGGCACTTTTTAACCAAACATGGTACATGAGACGGTCGGTTGGTTAAAAAGTGCCTAGGAGAATGTGGTAAACGAGGCACTTTTTAACCAAACATGGTACATGAGACGGTCGGTTGGTTAAAAAGTGCCTAGGAGAATGTGGTAAACGAGGCACTTTTTAACCAAACATGTACATGCTGTGGTCGGTTGGTTAAAAAGTGCCTTGGTGAACGTGGTAAACGAGGCACTTTTTAACCAAACATGGTACATGCTAAACTCGGTTGGTTAAAAAGTGCCTAGGTGAATGTGGTAAACGAGGCACATTTTAACCAAACATGGTACATGAGACGGTCGGTTGGTTAAAAAGTGCCTAGGAGAATGTGGTAAACGAGGCACTTTTTAACCAAAAAATGGTACATGAGTCGGTCGGTTGGTTAAAAAGTGCCTAGGTGAATGTGGTAAACGAGGCACTTTTTAACCAAACATGGTACATGCTGTGGTCGGTCGGTTGGTTAAAAAGTGCCTAGGTGAATGTGGTAAACGAGGCACTTTTTAACCAAACATGGTACATGCTGTGGTCGGTTGGTTAAAAAGTGCCTAGGTGAATGTGGTAAACGAGGCACTTTTTAACCAAACATGGTACATGCTGTGGTCGGTCGGTTGGTTAAAAAGTGCCTAGGTGAATGTGGTAAACGAGGCACTTTTTAACCAAACATGGTACATGCTGTGGTCGGTTGGTTAAAAAGTGCCTAGGTGAATGTGGTAAACGAGGCACTTTTTAACCAAACATGGTACATGCTGTTGGGTTAAAGTGCCTAGCAGAATGTGGTAAACGAGGCACTTTTTAACCAAAAATGGTACATGCGACGGTCGGTTGGTTAAAAAAGTGCCTAGCAGAATGTGGTAAACGAGGCACTTTTTAACCAAACATGGTACATGCGACGGTCGGTTGGTTAAAAAGTGCCTAGTAGAATGTGGCAAACGAGGCACTTTTTAACCAAACATGGTACATGCGACGGTCGGTTGGTAAAAAGTGCCTAGGAGAATGTGGTAAACGAGGCACTTTTTAACCAAACATGGTACATGCGACGGTCGGTTGGTTAAAAAGTGCCTAGGAGAATGTGGTAAACGAGGCACTTTTTAACCAAACATGGTACATGTTTGGTTGGTTGGTTAAAAAGTGCCTAGGAGAATGTGGTAAACGAGGCACTTTTTAACCAAACATGGTACATGCGACGGTCGGTTGGTTAAAAAGTGCCTAGGAGAATGTGGTAAACGAGGCACTTTTTAACCAAACATGGTACATGCGACGGTCGGTTGGTTAAAAAGTGCCTAGGAGAATGTGGTAAACGAGGCACTTTTTAACCAAACATGGTTCATGCTGTGGTCGGTTGGTTAAAAAGTGCCTAGGAGAATGTGGTAAACGAGGCACTTTTTAACCAAACATGGTACAAGCGACGGTCGGTTGGTAAAAAGTGCCTAGGAGAATGTGGTAAACGAGGCACTTTTTAACCAAACATGGTACATGCGACGGTCGGTTGGTTAAAAAGTGCCTAGGAGAATGTGGTAAACGAGGCATTTTTAACCGAACATGGTACATGCGACGGTCGGTTGGTTAAAAAGTGCCTAGGAGAATGTGGTAAACGAGGCACTTTTTAACGAAACATGGTACATGCGACGGTCGGTTGGTTAAAAAGTGCCTAGGAGAATGTGGTAAACGAGGCACTTTTTAACCAAACATGGTACATGCGACGGTCGGTTGGTTAAAAAGTGCCTAGGAGAATGTGGTAAACGAGGCACTTTTTAACCAAACATGGTACATGCGACGGTCGGTTGGTTAAAAAGTGCCTAGGAGAATGTGAGCATGGAATATCACCCGAATCAAATATTTAGTGGACTTCCCAAATAAAGCGAAAAGATCAAGATTGTATCATGGTGAACAATAAAAGTGTAAGATTGAAAAGTCAGGTATTGTTCACCTGAAATGTTGCGTGCAGTGTGAGCCTAGGAGAATGTGGTAAACGAGGCACTTTTTAACCAAACATGGTACATGCGACGGTCGGTTGGTTAAAAAGTGCCTAGGAGAATGTGGTAAACGAGGCACTTTTTAACCAAACATGGTACATGCGACGGTCGGTTGGTTAAAAAGTGCCTAGGAGAATGTGGTAAACGAGGCACTTTTTAACCAAACATGGTACACAGTAAGTTCCTATGAATATTACTCAAGTTCGATTCCGTTCGGAAACATTGATTTTTTACAGCTTTTTTGGCAATAGATGATATAGACAAACTTGGACTATTCTCCAGGATTCGGATTATGCAATTTGTTTTCATTTCATTCACAATTTTGTCCCAAGTAATGGTCATGTCGACCAAAAAATAAATTTTTTGGTAAAAAATGCCATTTATAGGAAAAAATTGTAAACAAAGTGAAAAACAAATGGCATATTCGGAATCCTAGTGAATAATTGGCCCAAGTTGGTCAACATCAGATTTGTGGTCAGATGCAAAAAAATGCGTTAAAAAAATCAATGTTTCCGGACGGATTTGAACTTTTTGCCATATGACCGACAGAATTAGTCATAACATTTTAAATAATACATACTTCTATCAATAAATACCGTAAACACTCCAAAAACGTAAAAGTCCAAGACATTTACATGATATGTATTCCACACAAAATTCCAGATGGAACATTGCCAAGAAGATGAGATGCGAGAGCTATGGCCTTGTGTTCGGCACGAACACCTTCGTTGCCCTTATAATGCAGAGCATCCTGACGGTGGTCGTGAGCGACAAGAGAGGCCCTCTATCGCTCCACGTCAGAAATCAATACCTCGTCTACGCCGGACTGCACGTGATTGTTGCCATAGTCTCTAGGCTCGTTTATAATCTCTTTGATTGCATACCTGAGACGAAGTTCCAAAGCGAGATCCGACTCACCTGTGAAGGAGTTGTCGGACGACACCGACACAAGTTCTGAAGGCTCCGGATCAGAGAACGAGGCGAAACTTGAGAAAACTCTCGAGAAACAGGACAAAATTGCAACTGCAATCGATGCTTGATTGGAAATGAATTTTTTGTTTATGTTCCAAGTTTTGCCTGAAGGAAGCTCATATTATTGGAAAAAATCGGGGAAAATCAAAAAAGAGCTCTGGATCTCAGGATCTCGGGTCACAATTTCAAATTTTTTATATGGAATGCTAACGATCAAAAAGCAAATTATTTCGGATTTGGCTCAGTTCCAAAATGAGCGTTCTTTAGATAAAAAATTTCCTTCTTACCTGTCATTTCGAGCCTCATTTCCAGAAAACGTTTATGTACTTCTACCTTCTATTCTATAACGACCATCCGAATTCGGACAGAAATATTGTTTTACAATCTTTTTAATTTTTCTCTAGTCATACCGTTGTATATTTGACACAATTGTCACCAATTCGGTGTTTGTACATTATTTTTATTTTCTCATTTTATTTTGACGATGGACAAATTCTGGCCATAGCCTTGTTTTAAGGGCATTAATAAAAACAATTCATTGCTTGCGCACATTTCCAAAAACGTAATCAGTCGAGAACAATCAAGAATTGACTAGTTAATCTGATTACGGAGAAAGACAATCTTCCTTTCGGCAATTTTCTTCAGGTCATTTCCGGCTATAAATCAGTCTCTTGTGTTTCCCGACTTGTGCCGCTATCCAGTTTTCCGGCATTCACAGAGACAGAGTTAGGATTGTTGTTGGTCTTCGTGACAGCTGAAGTCGGAGAGAACCGAATCCTTTTGAGTTTCTGGGACCAGAAAGGGACAAATGCCTTCCGGAAAGTTGAACTGAAAAGACAACGTAATATTATGAGTCATTCTCACCATCTTTTTTGCTAAAATTTGGTAAAAAATGCAAAATTTAGTTAAAAATTACAAAATTATGTAAAAAATTCAAATTCGCGCCAAAAAATTTGAATTTCGTCACAATAGTTTTGAGATTGCCGCCAGATTCAGCATCCTTAAAGCCCTGGCTGCAAAATATCAGCGCCGAAAATGACCTAGAAGTAAGTAAAATCCGCTAAATGCCCGCAGGGCTTATAAATTCGACGTGTGTGGTCCAATCTCAAACTTCCAATTTCCCCACCATTTCTCGAAAATAGCTGTCGAGGGACACCTCACTAGTCTTGAAGGTGGTCTTCAGCTTTCAAAATTTGTCCAGGATACTCAACAAAACTGACCTCGCCATTGCGTAGAAGAACCAATTGAAAACAAAGTGGAGCAGAAAAATGTTGTAGAAAACTGAATCCACAATATTTGTCGTATACGGATGTATGTCTCCAATATACGTTTCCCACGAGTCTCGAACTTGGCCAACTATCTGTGTGACAACGTTCGGAGTTGTCAACGCTATGTATATCAAAGGCAATATCCAGAGAATTCGGTGACTGTCGTCAGATTTCACTTGGTTCTCGATTGTCGCCAAAGGCGTTGAGCTGTTTTGAGGTTTGGGCCGTTTTCTGAGTTTTATCAGAATTATAATGTTGACAAATATGGCAGAAAATAGCGGTAAGATCAAGATCGAGATGTAGAAGGGAATGTAGACCTAAGAAGAATAAATGGGGACATCAGAGTAATTCAAAATTGCGACTATTGTTTTAAATTTGGTAAGAATTAATTTAAAAGTAACTTAAGTAATTTGAATTTGGCTAAAATTCTGTAAGAAATGATTTGATACTCTGATACACAATCAAAGAGAACGCGTTTGAACTGCCGCACTTTTGGAGCAGCATTACCATATGCATTCTGTTTGTATAGCAAGGGCAATGATGCTCAGAAAGAGCGGCAATTCAAACGCCGTCTTCTAGATTGTCTTTACAGGGTATAACCTTGGTGTGGAACAGCTGGTGATTTGCATAGTCTTTGTGACATTTTGTTTTTGTGAATCCGTTCCGGAAAAATTCTAGCTAAAATTCCGAAAAATTTTGAACAAAATTTTGAAAAATGACCAGAATTTCAAAAATTTCTTCAGAAATCCTTCATAAAATTACCATCGCGACGCTCAGCAATGCTCTGTACTCGCAAACATCGTTCCTAAAGAAACGTCTAAGCATTGTTGCTGAAGTTAGCTCTTCAGGATCAATATAGGGAAGAAGATCGAAGTAGATTGTCCATAGTTGCATTGGAAGAAGGAATATCGCCACCAACTTTAAACGACTTATGTGGTGGTACTGAAATTAATGTTGGTTTGTAGAAAAAGTAACTCCGAAAAATTCGAGACTCAGGTTTTGTAAGTAGGCAACTTAAAAAACTTGATCACAGAAATTTGGAGTTTTTACAAAAATTTTTAACGTTTCCTAAACGTGGTCGAAAAATGCAGGACGAGCTATAAAAATTAGCTGAATTTCCAAAATTTGAAAAAAGGTTGGTTTGAAAAAAATCCGATCAAAATTCACACCTGCATATGTTGAAGAGGGAATACAATCGCAAAAAAGCGTTCCATTGTCAAAAGTACAATCACATTACTGCTCGCGCAAACTGTGCCATGGTATATATGATTGGCAACTACACATGTCCAGAACTTCCAAGTTATTATCCTGAGATTCCTAAAAATTATGCTGTGCTTCATGTTGATTCTCAGTCCAAAACGGCGCAAAGACCAGACCCACGTTCGGGCCTGAGCCTCTGCAGGCCAGAGGACTATGACCAGAACCGGCCGATGCCGGAAAATTCAATTTCTGGCGGAATGGACTGGGTCGATTTTCGTATCAAGACAAGCCATTTTCGAACCTGGCCCATTGATTGAAAATCGATGGTTGAAGAACCCGGGAATATGTAAACATACAGAAAAACTGCCAAAATCCACAAGTTGAACAGAGTATCGGACAGAAGCAAGACAACCAGGTATTTATTGACCAAGTTCTGAAATACGTTATCTAGAAGTTTCTAGACATCTCTGAAATTGAAGCGAAAAGTAGTGACTTAAAACGAACGCATTTTGGAATCCAAAGCTCGGATGTTCAAATTTTTTGAAGTATTTTTGCAGCAGAAAATTGAATTAATTTTTCCACGAATGAAAAGTTCAGTAAGAAAAAGGTCTCTCCAGTTTTATCCGGGAAGGCAGAAAAACCCTGTGTTTAGATTTTACCTTAGATAACGGTTTGCAGAATAGCAGTGTCACAATACATATAATGTTGCCAAGCAGACCAATAACCACAATAATTATATAGAAATAATCAAACTTTCTCTGCCATAAGAGAGCTGTAAGTATCAATAAATTTAAAAAATATTTTTATTCTGATATTTTTTAGATCTCTAGAAGGAGTGTCTACCAGAAAGTTTAAGAGAATTTTAGAAGATGTCTAAAATCGAAAGCGACAATTCACAATTTGATCAGTTGCCGGTGGCTTTCTCTTATTCAAAAATAAATCATTGAGTGTGCCAACAACGCTGTCGTTTTATATGGCAGAAATTCAAATATAGTTTTGTGATGTGAGCAGAGCTCTGTTCTGAGCAAAGCACAAACTACAACTCACCGACTGTCGATCTATATCAAGTGTCTGATTCTGGGTACTAAGAAACTTTTTCGTCTATTTTCCACAGGCATTTTACTTTCACATCCCAAGAAAATAAAAAAAAGGCGGCCAAGAACATAAAGTAGACAATCCAATTGGTACCAAGAATACTTGATATGGATCGTTTTCTGGTTGTAGCTTGCGTTCATAGTGAAAATTTCTTCCATTCACATTCCCATTACAAATCGAATTTTGATCCTCACCACTCTTACTAATTATTGGCCAATAGCCCCTGATGTATCCCTTAGTGGACAATGTGGTAGTCCCCAGTGCCCCGACCGTGTGGTAGTCCTTTTGATTTGACCTACACCAACTTTTTATTATCTCATTCAGTCAATTATTCCGTTAATAAGTTCCAGAACTCTCTAGAATGCCGTCCAAAGTTAACTTTTAGTTTTACTTTTTAATTGGCAATAGAACTATGTATTTCACCTTTAACAGTTCAGGAACTTATGCCGTTGGGGGGTGCAGGCTTTTTTCGCTGTTTATTCCTTCTACTGCTGCTGCAGATTAGGTTTTCACATCGCGGCTATCTCTTCGATCTATGTTGTCTTCGTCCTAACTTCCATTTTCTAGAAACTTTATGGCCACTTTTACTGCTTCAAATCTGGAGAAGTGATCAGTCCACTGTTGTTGTTCCTCCTTTGCGATTTTAATGTTTTGGTTTTTCTCACTAAAATTTCATTCATGAATGTCTAATTAATGCGTATCTGATCACTCCGCCACTTTTGAAACAT
>JAKKPZ010000827.1:0-15610 GCA_022814885.1 Ditylenchus destructor | reverse complement strand
ATGCGTACAGAGGCGTGTGATACGTCAAACGATTGCTCTCGATGAGTAGGGTAGAGAAAATTGTCAGATTCGAGATCGGACCACCCACGACGGAGATATGGGCCCTGAGGGCATTTGTCGAGATCTGGCGATCCCGACCACCTCCAAAGGCGAATGAGGTGTCAAATGATAGCTCTCGGTGAGCCAGGACGAATGGCACAAAAATTTTCGAGATCGGACCACACACGTTGACGAAATTTGCCCTGAGGGCATTTCTCGGGATTTTGGGTTCCTGACCACCTCCAGAGGCCAGTGAGGTGTCAAACGATAGATCTCGGTGAGATAAAAGGAATGGGACAAACTTTTCAGAGATCGGACCACACACATCGAAGTTTTGCCCTCAGGGATTTAGCGGTTTTTGGTCGTTTGGGGGTCGGGCGCGGAGCGCCCGACCCTCCCCTTGGAATGTGAGGGAACTTAGAGCACGCAAGGTATATCTCAATCCTACCCAATAAACATTACGAGCCACCGCAGGTGGCGAGCCAGTCCTGTGGTCGGGCGCGCCCGACTTTCCCCTTTGGAATGTGAGGGTACTTAGAACATAGGTATATCTGTATTATACTCTTTAAAATCTATGCCGTTTTCTAGACAGCCGAAGGCCGAGGTCTTTTCGCGTAGCGAATACCAAAACTGTTATTGATATTGGCCAATTAAAATCTATTGACGAACGAATTCAATCTAAACCACGAATTTAGACTCCACCGAATCTAGCCGAGCTCTGCTCGGCTAGTCCTAAAAAGACAAAAATTGAATTATTATTCGAACTTTTATAATCGATATTCCTTATACTAAAAACTTCCAAAACCATTATTTCGTATTTCTCTCGTTCATATATCCTACCATTATATTTTCTGCCTAATTTATTATTTGTATTCAACATGTTCTCTAAAAGTTCATTTCCCTATGGCAACTCTCGATTTCCAGAGAATGTACATTAAATCTATGAAGTCAGTCATTGTCAAAAAGTTCTGGGAAATTTAATTGAAGACCCAATGGTGTTGAGCTTCCAAATTTCAATTTATCTAAGCATTTGACTAAAATCCGTTATGAGTTGTTGGCTACTTCACTTCCTGGTTTTGTCATTGCTATTGATAGTACTGTAGAACCCGATCCTAATGTATCATGGTCAATTGCTGCTTTTGTCAAATTGAGTAGGGTAAGACTTTGGGTATCTGGATTCAGAATCCCGGATTCTGATGCACCGTTGACTTAGCGTAAAAATGGTACCAAATCACCGGGATTCTGCGCCGTTATAGGTTTTCGGCTACGAGGACGCTAATGCTGAAGTCAGATTTAGGGTATCTGGATTCAGAATCCCGGATTCTGATGCTCCGTTGACTTAGCGTGGAAATGATACCAAATCACCCTGATTCGGCACCCCAAATAATTAGGCACCACAAATTCCCCTTCGAGCGGCCGAAGGCCGCGAGTCTCACTGACAAAGCCAGGCACCCCAAATAATTAATTGAGGGCCGAAGGCCCGACTGTAATGCCTAATTGAGGGCCGACTGAAAAGCCGAGTAAGGGATAAACAGCCTAAGGCTCCGTGGTGTCGTAGGCACCACCTGTGCAGCTAGTTTATTTATTTTATCCATACAAATTACCGTCAGCTATGCGGACATTTCCAACAGAGCACGTATAAAAAACCAATATTGTATTGTTGGCATCCTTATTGATTTTTTAAACTATTTTTCTGACCGCTGCTTGAGAAAATTTTGTGAACTTTTTCTATAATGTCTTATTTATTCTCCATTTTTGGGTATTTTTAAGTAGAGATCAAGTTTTAGCAGATTTTCTGTTAAAACCTCTAAAAAATTGTTGCTAAACTTGGTTGCTGATAAAGCATGTGTCTGAAAAAATTTAATTCTCCCCGAAAGGATAAGTACAGATTACTGGTTACTTCCATTAAAATTGTTTGTTGTTTTGTCTAAAAAATTGCTTAATTGTTTGTAGGGTTGTTTATAAATAAATACTATTTAAATTGGGCTATCCGGACGAAATTGGATAGAAAAAATTTTTGTATACAAATTTCTCTCGTTTATCCGAAATTAACATATCCGGAATTGGTTTAGCCAAACAAAATTGGCCGTTCTCGGATAAACGTGGGTCGACTGTATGTCTGGCTGGAAGATCGGAAATATCGGGTTTTTGGCGTTCGGATCGGATCGGTTTCGCGATCCCCAAGGATCGGATCGGACCCGCGATCAAAGTCCCCACTTTTGCTGTATATTCGATATCTATCAGTTATCTCTGTTAGACATAACTGTTAGGTATAAGACGACGTGTGCGTCCAATTTTTGTTAGGACTCCCCTGTGCTGGATCGAATGTGTGTCCAATCAAATTTTGGTTTGGTCGATAGGCAGTCCAGGTGCGCCGAACTCTGTTTTGGAGGAAGTCTTTCTTTTCGATCAATATCTTTGTCAAATTGCTAAAAATCGCATCTCAGTCGCCTTTGATTATAGTTTTTTGAGAGTAATGCATATTTTTATTAATTTAACCTGAATTTCACTGTTATTTACTTCATGTCAAATATTACATTTGCAAATTTTGTTTATATTACGGCAATGTTGTTTTGTTAGGAAAATTTTCCATTCCATTTTTGTACAAGAAATTTTAAAAAAATTTACAAGGAAAATATTTCTATCCTTTTCAATTTAAATGTCTAATGAGATAACTTTGGATGGGAAAAATTTTACAATTTAGCAAATTTTAAAATTTTTCACTATTTTACAAAAATTTAAAAATTCGAAATTTTACATATCTCCGAGAAATTTATGGTAAACTGCTACATAAGAATGTTTAGGGAAACTATGATTCGATAACTTTCCGGCTTCCTCGAAATTTTTAGCCTCGATAATCTTACTTTGCTGATCCGTTATATATCTAATAACCTAATTGTATTGTTGGTTTCCCCATTGATTTTTAAAAATTTTTTGACCGCCATAAATGGCGGCGCTGTAGAAAATTTTAACAAATTTTTCTAAAATTTCTAAATTTTCTTCATTTTTGGATGTTTTTTAAGCAGATCGGTCCGGATAATCTTGGGTCGACTGTATATTCGATATCTATCCGTTATCTCTATTAGATATAACTGATAGACACAAGAAGAAATAGAAATTTGTGTCCACTCCAATTTTGATTTGGTGGATAGGCAGTGAAGATGCGCTGATTTTTGTGGTGGAGGGCAGCTTCTTTTCGATCAATATCTTTATGCTTTGTTTTTGTATAAGAAATTGACAAAAAATAATTTAGGAGTAAAATATTTCTCTCCTTTTAATTTAGATGTCGAATGAGATAACTTTGGATGGGAAATTTTTTTAATTTTTAGCAAATTTTAAAATTATTCCTACTTCACCAGTATAAAAAATATATACCTCTAAGAAATCTTTAAGTTTTAAAGTTTTAAAAATTTATGGTCAATTTCCGCGTAAGAATGTATAAGGAAAAATTCCGCCTCGACAATTCTATCTTACTTTGCTTTCACACCAGCACTCTGAAATCAGTTCCATAGTGTTTGTCACTTTCGCTGTCCTTTGTAACATCGTATAACGTTATTTATTGTAGATTATTTGTTATCATATTTGTTGCCATGAAATACGTTGCCATGAAATATGTTGCCATTCCTTCGCAAATCCTTGCCTGTATGATTGTTACACACTTTGCAACAAATTTTGTGCATGGTAAGTTCAAATTTGGGCTTTTACCCTTTAAAAGTTAGGCTCGGCATCACATCGCCGTCGATTTTTTGGTCGGAGTACAGGCGTCATAAAATTATCGATATATCGCATAAGCAGTTTTTCGACGCTTAGAATTGGCATTCGAATTGACATTGTTTTCCATTTTTGGAATACGGTATGCCTTTAGTAAGGCCCGTCATATGCAGTTTTCGGCTTTTCAAGCCATTCACAGCCAAGATTTTGAAGTCAGTTTTACATTCACTTGAATTTCACACATGCCAAATGAGTATAGACGCCCTTTAACAGGCGCTCTCCAGAGTTCGCTCTAGAAGGTGCTTAAAATTTTTTATGAGGTGGCCAATTAGGGGATACTTCTCCGTTCAAAACCGGTTTTCGGAAAAGATTTGGCGGTAAAACATAATTTTTAGGGTTAAAATAGGCAACTTTTTTAAAGTGTAAAGAGCAAACCAACCATGTTCCCAACGAATTAGGAAGGAAAAGTGATTTCGGGTTCCGAAATTACCATTGGCCCCGTTCTACCATCGTATCTTTTTGCCACTCCGTCCTCCCTGGTACGTTCCAGAGGCACGTGGCCAACTTTGTAAAAAGTTCCAGCTCTAGCGCCAACCATTAAAGAAGAAGCATTTTAAACTCCCGCTAAACTCGTTTTCTTCAGGCGAAATGGATGTCGATATTTTTTGTAACATCCCGCCATCGAACAGTGACAGTTATGTACTTCAAAAGAGTGGTCAATACAAAGCACAAGTTAACTTTCGCGACATTTCCGACAAGAGCAGGTTTCGGGATCTGATGCATGCATTCGTGGGACAAAGACTTCTCCGGAATTATTGGCGAATGTCATGGAATGCACTTTTTAAAGTGCAAAGTGAAACTAATGAAAATAAAAAAGACGACAATTTTGTATGGAAAAGTATGGAAGAGGAGGCTGTTATTGGAAAAGCGAAACTAATGAGAAGTAGGGTTGTTCCGAGTCAGTAGTTCGAGTTTCGATCAAGTGGAAAAGAAGGGGGGCACACGACCGCCAACAGCGAGCGAGGGACGCACGAAAGAAGAAGAGAGAGACGCGTGCGTGTCAGCCCGCTAGTTGGCGCGCGCGCTGGGTCGTACGCGTCTCTCTCTTCTTCTTTGGCGCCCTCGCTCATTGATTGGCTGGTCGTGTGCGAACCTTCTTTTCCACTTGAATCGAAACTCGAACACGGGACTCAACTAGTCAAGTGGAAAGGGCGCGGCAAAGCCGCGCCCGTCGAATTCTCTTGCGTTTGGTATTAGTTATCAGACTTTTCTATTTTTGTAATTTTTCATTTCAATTTTTAGAATGTCTTTGATATCGTAATAGAGATATCGTATATATCATATCGTTGGAATAATTCGAAAAATAATTTATTTTACGCATAAAAGGTATTGGAACAAAAATAAATAACAACAGTAATAAACTCTACAGGTAAAGACCACGCTTTTTGCTGGTAGTCGGCACATCATCCTGGTCATCAGGAGCATTGTCATCGGCGAGGTGCAAAGACTTGCGCTTAGCTGAGAGTGATCCATTGAATGACCATTCGCTATAGTCGTCAGGGTCTTGCGACAATCCCATATTGTGATCACTGGTAGGCGAAATCGCAACGCAGTACATGTAGGACGTCGACAGCCAAAGAGTGCTACCTAAATAGATGTTTATGTTTATTAGAGTAGTATACAGTATTATAAGATTTAAAGTTTCTCTCTATAGCTTCGAATGTGCTGCATACGGAAGAAAATTTATATCGGTAAATGTTGTTCATAAACACATCTCAAGTAAAATTTGTTAATAAATACCTTTCACACAAACGCTCGCGTCTTGGAAATGAAACTCGACACCTTGAGCCATGTCTTCAAGTAGCTCTTCAGTTTCGCGATAGTTTGCCTTGATAAACATGGCAACCTTGACCTTAGATTTGTCGCCCACAATGCCGTACACACCGCTCATTGGAGAAGTATACTTGCTCGCCGTGAACGTGTATGATTCGAACGCTTGTAGAATAACAGCATGGCCTGCTAAAATCAAGACACAGTTTGTATTCAAGCATTAAACTGCGGTTTCCAACTCTTTAAGAAATGTAATATATGAGTTACTTACACAAATAACGTTCGCGGTTTCCATTCAAACAGGAAAAGACTCTCCAAAACGGCGGGAAGTTGTTCGGAATCGGATAGTCGACGTTAAGCTTGCTTAATTCAGTCGACGGCAGAACCTGGACGCGAACAACCTTGCTGTTGGGTGAGTTGAAGTGGAACTCAAAGTCGGAAGACGTGATGTTTACTTCGCCGTCAACCTTCCAGTATTTGCGAACATCCACATTATTCAAATGGATTTTCTGAAGTATAAACGTAAAGATTCTTCTAATGAAGCATAAAAGAATTTAGTGAATATTCCACATAAAACTCTATGAAACCAAGTTCAAATAGTTAAAGTAAGATATACTTTTACAATTTTGCATCCAAAGCATTACTGCATTGAGCGAATAAAATCTTACCGAGTGCATCTTCACACACTTCGAAAGCGTTCGAGCTTCGTCATTCCACGCCGTCACACGCATCGAGTAATTCTGAGCGTTGGCGAGATACACCTGGAAACGCTGGCTTTTTGCGGTCTCATAAAGAACAGTGTATCCTACGACGCGCAGCTTAATATCGTGGCTAAAGTAAGAAAACGGCGATTTCTATGAAAGCAATAAATATATGTAAAAAACGAACGCTGGACGTCCACTAATAAGTGACTTCAATTTAGCGGTAGACGTGAGATCGGAGAAAAATCCCTATAAAATGTTTTATGTCTACCTTTAATAGAATTGGGCTTATGAAATTAAGCTTACTTTATCGGACTCACCATCCCCTTCATTTTCGTTGTCTTCCGGCGGACGTCGCTTAGACGAAAGAGGAGTGTTGTTCTCAGCGGGATTCGGTTTGTATGCCTTCTGAAATATCCATCTTATAAACCGTTATCCCACGCTTAGCAACCATAATCCCGAGCTTACAAACCATAATCCCGAGCTTATAAACCATTATCCAGAGCTTATAAACCTTTATCCCAAGCTTAGAAACCACAATCCCGAGCTTAGAAACCACAATCCCGAGCTTATAAACAGTTATCCAGAGCTTATAAACCTTTATCCCAAGCTTAGAAACCACAATCCCGAGCTTAGAAACCACAATCCCGAGCTTATAAACAGTTATCCAGAGCTTATAACATGGTACTTCAAGCTTAGAAACCTTAATCCCGAGCTTATAAACAGTTATCCAGAGCTTACAACATTGTATCCGAAGCTTAGGAACCTTAATCCCGACCTAACTACCATAAAGCGAATAAACTAACATACCTTTTCAGAGTCGATACCCAAATCCTTCATCACAGACACAGGAGTCTTAACAGATTTCTCTGGCGAACCGATCTTTTCTTCCAGCTCCAGCTTTTTACCAGCGAGATTGGACTTGTCTGTCTTCTGAAATACTCTTTTAACAGCGATTTAAATTTTTTAAAGCGATTTAAATTTAATAAAAACCGTAACCCCGAGCTTATAAACCGTTATCTCATGCTTAGAGACCTTAGCCCTGCGCTTATAAACCTCAATCACGCCCTAACTAACTTATTTCTGGATTCAGCGTGTCGAAAACCCTTGTCCTGATTTTCAAAACCGCAAATACAAAGAAAACAGAAAAAAACATACCGACTCATTGTCTCGATGCTTCTCCGTTTCCTCGTCAACAGACTCAGTTACATCCGCGGGTTCCGCAAATTCCTCAACATCGCGGTGCTTCTCGGATTCCTCGATGTCCTTCTTGGACTCCTCACCATCCTTTCGATTGACTTGATCGTCTTGATCCTCCTCTTCCAAAGCAAAATCTATGCTCTTGACCATATCGGCGAAAAGTCAGAATAAAAGAAGGTCTGGGTTGCCTATAAGTATAAAAAATAGTTAATAAATTTTGAAACCAAATATTTGCAGCAAAAGTAATAGGAGGGTCATGATCGGGAAATACTTCGAGATATCAGGTCACAATTTCAAATCAAAAAGCATTGGAAACGATTACGGAAAATTGTTCATTGTTATAGAGAAAGAAATTTTAGGTTATATAACTTCCAAGAAAATATATTTAAGGTCATAATCAGAAATTGTTATAGAGAAAGAAATTTAACTTCTAACAAAATGGGTGAAAAGACGCGAAACTTAGGGTTTAAATAAGCAAAAGGCGGAATAGATTCAATGTGTGACCGTAATTTGGAGAAAGATATGGGCTAGAATATTCTGCGAGCTTGAGAGATGTCTAAAGAAGATAGTGAGCATAAACTGAACAGTAACTTATTCACAGAGCTCTATTTTTCCGAAAGGTTAGTAATAGAAAAACAAACCAAAGAAATCTATTCGAAAAATCTTTTATTCAAACATTAAAACTAAAAATTACGCGCCTAATTTGCACGTTAAAAACATACTTTCGCGAAGATGTATAGAAAGAACATCAAATGGTGTCCATCTGCACATACAAAGAAAACATCTGCACATATAAAGAAAATGAAATGAACAATGATGTTCGGCAGATAGAGAACCGATGAATCATAACAAATTGGGGAAGAGACCCATTTCCTGCAATTTTCAGCTTTTTCGGACTTCAAAAGTCAAATTTTCAAAAAATGGATTTTTCTGGAAAAAGCCACTTTTTGGGTCAAAAATCCCGAATCTGAACCCATTTCCGGATTCAGCGTATCGAAATACCCCATTCCTGCAATTTTCAGCTTTTTCGGCCTTCAAGAGTCAAATTTTCAAAAAATGGATTTTTCTGGATAAAGCCACTTTTTGGGTCAAAAATCCCGAATCTGAACCCATTTCCGGATTCAGCGTATCGAAATACCCCATTCCTGCAATTTTCAGCTTTTTCGGCCTTCAAGAGTCAAATTTTCAAAAAATGGATTTTTCTGGAAAAAGCCACTTTTTGGGTCAAAAATCCCGAATCTGAACCCATTTCCGGATTCAGCGTATCGAAATACCCCATTCCTGCAATTTTCAGCTTTTTCGGCCTTCAAGAGTCAAATTTTCAAAAAATGGACTTTTCCGGAAAAAGCCACTTTTTGGGTCAAAAATCCCGAATCTGAACCCATTTCCGGATTCAGCGTATCGAAATACCCCATTCCTGAAATTTTCACCTTTTTCGGCCTTCAAGAGTCAAATTTTCAAAAAATGGATTTTTCTGGATAAAGCCACTTTTTGGGTCAAAAATCCCGAATCTGACCTTCAAAACGTCTTAGGATCACTTTTTCTTGCATTCCGAGAGTTTTTGGTTTTGGACCCCCCCCCCCCCCGGGACCCCCCCTGGAAATCGAAATAAGCCCCCCCATGAATTTTTCAGATTTTTTTTCCCGATAATTTTTCACCCTGAATCCGAACCCGTCTTCCCTTTTTCCCACCGCTTGACAGATCTCGAGATCTCAGCGTTCCACACAAAGTCCACCTGCACATTATATAGGACAATTTTTATACAAAATCCTCCTATTTTTGAACAAATTTTTCGAGAATTTTGCAAACATTTTGCCATATTGGGCAAAAATTTTGCAAAAATCGGCAAAAATTTAGTAAAAAATTCAAAATTTTTTTGAGCGGGAATTCAAATTTTCAAAAAATTTTCAAAAAATTACAAAAATATAGGAAATTTCGTTTATCCGCACAACTTTGCAATGGAAGGATTTTTCCATACAAAATTCCCTCGATATACCGCACCCCCGATTAACCGCACTTTCGATATACCGCACAAAATCGCCATTCCCGATGTGTGCGGTATATCGAGGTACGACTGTATATGTGTTGCTGTCGAATTTTTCCAATTTTCGGGGAATCAGAAAAATTTGGGTCCAAAATGGGGGATTTAGTTGGAAAATATATAAAATGTAATTCAGATTCCACACGTGAGCGGAACTTTAGCGCAGAGTTAGTCGAAAGGTGGAAGGATTCCTCTACAAATACAAAGTTTTCGAAAAGAGATCGTGACCAAATTTTCAAACTTATGTAAGTATTTGCTATTTTACTTCTCCTTAGTAGAGGTTTATTTGGAAAGGCACTTTTTGCCGCAAAATGCTCCATTATTTGACGAAAAATGCCTAATTTTGGCTAAAATTGGCATTTTTTAACTCAAAAATTGGAACATTTTTTCCCAACAAGTCGGATCTGAAAAAAATACGCATACCCTACTTTTTTGTGCTCTTGCTATTGCGCTAGACAAAAAATCAACATCGTTTCAAAAAAATCATTTCCCAGAACCATTTTGCACATACACTCTGGCTCAAAAATAAAAATTTTCAAATAAATAAATAAAAACATTTTATTATTAACATAACCGATATTGCTCGCCAGTATTGTAGAACTGAGCGAGTACAACATACTTACAAATAACATTAGAGGCCAATATGGCTTTAATAAAAAAATTATCCAGCTGACAGCGTTTGGCGCTGGAGTTCAGTGCCCCTTTAAAAAAGGTTGGGAGAATAGGAGAGGTGTCATACTATCAGGTTGTCTCAATTTATGTAAGAAAAGAAGGAAACCATTTTTTCAAATTTTTTCAAAAATTTCTATTTTTTATTTTCTTGCTAAAAGTTATTATATTTTAGCTGTGAAGACAGTGGCCAGCAGGACTTATTATGGCCGAGCTTGTTTAGCAATGTGCCGCCAACGTTCCAGTTTCATGTCGTGAAACTTGGCGAGAATTCTGGTAGTTTTACGTGATTTCATAAATTACTCTAAATATTCTTCCTGGGTCAATTCATCCTCAAACAATTCATCTTCGGACAATTCATAATTCATCCACCGCCCCAAGATTAAATTATCAAATGGTGTTTCAAGGAATCCATTCCGGCAATCACCAAAAAAACGTCATTTGGGGCGATGAATGAGCAGTGTGGTGCAGGGTTGTGGAAATAGCGCAATTTTGTTGATAATTTTCAAGAATATACAAAATTTTAATGTCAATTTTCGGCAAACAGAATTATTTTTCAAAATTTTACCTGCGGCGCTATTTTTTCCGCGAATTTTCAACTGATTAATTAATGCGCAAACTGTCAAAAATAGCGCCGCAGGCGAATTTTTTTTCAAAAATTACAATCTTTATTGAAAATTTCACGAATTTTGCCAGCGGAAGACTGTAAAATTCAATGCATCTCCACTTGGTTCTGAAGAATCTGATATAATAATTTTCAACCGCTCGAGCAATAATCACGGATCTCTGAAGCCGATTATCTCCTCGAAATTTTGAAAAATTGCTCTTTATCAATCACAATTTTTCTCGGCTAAATTTATTGCAATATTATGCTATTTTGCGTTTTAGGCCAAAATTAGGCTATGAAGTTAATAACTATTTCCAAAAATTAGTACCAATTTCAGAGATGAAATATTCAAAATTTGGGACATTTTTTTGTTCAAAATAACAAAAATTAGCTCAAAAATAGCTGAAAAATAGCCAAGAATAGCTCAAAAATAGCCAAAAACCACCCCTTTTTAGACATAAATTGAATAGTAGTACTAATAAATAACAATTAACAGCAAATTTTAGCAAAAAATTGCTTTAAAAACCGAAAATTTTGACTTTTTGAATCATCAGGAAATTTGACTCGAAAATGACTCGAAACTCGACTTTTTCGCCGACTCGAAACTCGAAACTCGACTCGAAGAATTTTCGACCGACTCGACTCGACTCGAAACTCGACTCGAACTTTTCGTCGACTCGGCACAACCCTGGTGTGGTGGATGAGTAGTCCGACGATAGAATAGATGGTTGATATGGGAGCAGGACAGTTGGTCCCAATAGTATAGTCATAAACGAAGGCGGGAAATTCAAACGTGTATTTTTGCTTTGACTCTTTCTAAACGCGATACATTCGCACTAATTCGTTGCTACACTTGGCCACAGCAAAAAAATCTCATTGTCTAGTTTATTTTGTAAAAAATCAGTTCACTTTTTATAAAAGGTGGTACAGTGCGGTTGATGCCAAAAAACATCTCAAAGTGTCTAGTTTATTATGTAAAAAAATAGGTTCAACACGTTTGGAAAAGTGTTTCAAAAATCGAAAAATACGTGAGAAAAAATTGCCCCACCCTGTCTTCCATACTCTAACCGACAAACAAATCATTCAATTCGCGCCATAAAATTGGCTGCGTGATTGGCAGTGATTAGCCAATCAGTGCTTTTCAAAAGTGGCGCAAATTCAAACGCGATTCATGATATGTATGTCGGGTTGTGTATGTACAGAACATTGAATAATAAACAATCCAAATAATTTTAGTAAAAGTGAAACGGCCCTCTCGATCAGTAGTCGATCAATTGACCTGGAGCGGTAATGAAGGATATGAGGACACTATTGGCCAAGTTATGCAAGCCAACCATTTTACCTTGCTACCTTTTACTGAAAAGATCAGTGATTGGTATTTCCGTATTGGAGGTAGGATCCTCATGTCTCACTACAAATTTCTCAAGCTAAATCAAAGGGTTGGTTTTCTTACTTTCTAACTGATAAATTTTGTTTGAGTCTAATCCGGCAATGATTGCTCTCCGATAAATCTGCCTTGCGGAAGTCTTCATCAAACACCGCAATTTTTGATAGGCCAATATCCTAGAGGTATTTTTCAGTCAAACTCAAATTTTTGTTTCATTCCAAAAGAAAAATTTAGTAGTTTTCCCTAAATCCCTAAATACTAAGCGGCACCGTTCCGTCTGGAACGCTCAAATGATCCTTTGACTTCGGCACCTTTCCGTGGTCAGATCGGGGCGAATAATAGCTCATTTGAAAGCACTGAGGCTGCTGATCCCGAATAAAATATCAGACCCGAAATTTGAATATTTAAATTCGCGCCAAAACGCAAAAACGTGTTTTTAAGGGGTTTTGGCCATGGGAAGTGATGTTTTTATGTTCCCAATCTATTTGTGAGGCAATTCTGGACAACTTTGTTTTTTACACGTTTCGATTTGGCGCATTTATGAAAATTTTTTTGAAAAAAGCCACTTTTTGGCCAAAAATGGGATTTTTTGATGCAAGGTGTCTACGAAGCTGTTTTTTTGCATCCGGGGTTTTTCGGATGCGCTGATTACGAATCTGAAGTCAGATGTGGGATCTGGTATCACCTCACCTTAAACCTCGTGAGAATGCCTAAACCCCTTTTTTTTCTTTTTGGGACCTTTTTTAGCGATAATTTGAAAGGGTTTTTTATTGATTCGGGTAATGTGCGTTTTTCTTACGGCGGGGTTTTCAGGTACGAGTCATCCAAATTTCGTAAAATTTTTGGTATAATTTTTCCCGCCAGGGATTTTCGGCGCTGGGGAATTCGATTCCAGGGATTTTGGCATTCGCAGAGAGGGTTTGGCGTTCTGCCAATTTAGGTTATTTTATGCCTATTAAGTTTCGGAGTATGGAGAATTCGAATATGGGACTGCCGTAAAGTCAGATTGCGGCGCCAATATTAGGTGCTGCAATCTGACTCGTTCTCAAATAATTGCATTAAGATCGGCCACTTCTTAGGCAGTGGGCCTGTGCTAGCTGACAAGGCCGGGCTGTGGAAAACGTTGTCAAAAATGCACAAAATATATCCAAAAGGACACTTTCGCAGTGTAATGCCCAGGACATTCCTTTTGAAAGACGACCCTGAATCGGACAGAGCAGAAAAAAAAGACAACTACAAATCGTTTCTCGCTTATTACGAAAGCAATGCCGACGAAGTTTTCATTATGAAACCGGTAAATGAGATTTAAAGTACATTTTTAATTTTGGGCCCTTCTCCTATTGAGAAACTGTTCTGAGAAAAGACAGTAACTGTTTTTCAAAATAGTTTAGCAGAATTCCTCTTCGTAAAGTAACGTAAACTCTCTAATTTAGCCCTGAAAATCGGTGTTTTAGTATTTACTAATTTAGACCGCAAAATCGCAATCCAAGGGAATATCGATCGTCACTGGTTATACCCAATTCAAAAAGGAAAAGAAGAAGTATGAGGAGGAACCGTACATCGCTCAGAGGTAATTAGCTGAAAAAATATAATATGAGCTAAAAAATTTTTTAATATACTCTTTCTTTGAACGTAACCTATCTTGCCGGTTGTAAAAATTCGGATATTGTTTATCGCAAGTTTGCAACAGTTAAAAAGGACAACTTAACTTTTTTTAAGTTTTTCGAGCTTAATAGGTAAAGATAGGTCACAAATGCGGACATTTTTCTCACCCGCACATGCGGGGAATGTCAAAGTCAATGCGCGATCAATGATCGTATGCGCGACTATTGATTATCGACCACTATTATGCACCATTGATTATCGATCATTTAGATCAAGAAAAACTATTTGTAGAAGTTATATCGGTTGTTAAGTCTAAGCCTAGCTCAAAAGGTGAATCAACATAATATTTTGGAATAATAATTTCCTTTATGGAATCTTTTAAAGTATTCGGTTATGTGTGCGTGTCCGCCCTGTACAGCCCATATAACGCACAAATCGGCTATGGGTAAAAACAGTCCCGCTAAAACAGTCCCGGTAAAAACAGTCCCGGTAAAAACAGTCCCGGTAAAAACAGTCCCGGTAAAAACAGTCCCGGTAATAACAGTCCCGGTAAAAACAGTCCCGGTAAAAACAGTACCGCCCTGTACAGCCCATACACGCACAAATCAGAGCCGGTTTTTTGGCTACTACGTTTTATGATACGCTGAGTCGGATTCCGGAATCCGTTTCGACCTAGGGTCGGCCCTGAGGGCCGAACCAGGTGACCCTAGGATCGAATAAAGGGTCCACCTGTGTGTGTCGTTTGTGGGTCTTCGCGGGGCGATGCGCCGCGAGGACCCACAAACGACACACAAAAGTTAGAGACAGACTAAAGTTATGCTATCGATTGATCCACTTTAAGACAATTGGTCTCTTCTGATTCTAGATTTTAAAAACTCAGTCACTTCAGCTACATTCGCGACCCATACCTTATCAACAAAAAGAAATTCGACATTCGAATGTACGTGCTGGTGACGTCACTCAATCCTTTACGCATATACCTTTACAACGAGGCAGTAGTGCGCTTTGCGAGCGAAGACTATGTGAATCGACACTATCATGACAAATTCGAGACCGTTCATTTGACAAAAAACAATGAAATCCGGAGAAAACATGGCTACAAGCCGGTGCCATGTTGGACGCTGTCACAACTCTGGGACCATTTTGGGAAAGAAGCGGCAGATAAGATCTTAGGGGAAATTGACGATATCGTGGTCAAGACTTTTGTCGCCGGGGAATATGAAATGCGTAAAGTTCAGGAAAAATACGTCGATTCAGCATTTCCTTTGAACGATTTTAGCAGGTACCGTCCGAAATTTTTATTGGTAATTTTAATAGTTGATCCGAAATTTCAATTATCCGGATGGTTTTTTGCAAACAAATTCCCATTTTTTATAAAAAAACAACAGGCCATCCTATTTTTAAATGAGATGTTTGGAGGTCAGTCAGATGCATATCGCCAATTTGCTTTTGCTGGTGCCCAGCAAAAGCAAATTGGCGATATGCATCTGACTCAGACCTCCAAACATCTCATTCATAATCTTTAAAATGTTTCTCCGGCCGCTGCGAATGGCAAACTTTTTGGTGAGATTTTAAGTTTTCATTCCAAAAAAACTCCAAAGCAGCTCCTTTGATATGGAGTTTCCTGCAGACGGTTTTGGGCATCGCTTGGTCACTGAAGCGTGGATTGAAATCTTATACATTTAGTGTTTTCGGGGTCAGAAAACAAGTATTCGAAAAAATTTCCGGTGCACGACATAGGTAGAACGTGGCGAAATTAGCATTTTTGGTCTTTTCTGCAGTTTTGAGATTATTGTTATCATAAATGGGCAGACTTGGAC
>JAKKPZ010000826.1:0-15678 GCA_022814885.1 Ditylenchus destructor | reverse complement strand
GTCTAAAGGTGATTCAATTACGAAATAAAAAACTGTTTTTGTTTTCGAAAATTTTCAAAAAATTTTTCATTCATCCGTATATGGTTCCATATTCACCACGCATCCTGAAACGGCTCGAGAAAAGTTTGTAACATTTTCAAAGCAGGTCCGTTCAATCGCGCATCTTTGGGTCAATGGTCGCGTCGAGACCAGATTGCACGAATATCCGCCATATGCAAGTAAAGTGCTTCCCGTATCCGATCTCTGCGACATATTATTCAGTCGTGCTCGATCGATTTTGGCGTGCAAAGAATTGGAAATCCAGCTCGCTGACATTTGGCCATTGTCTATTGTGACGAACGTCGCGCACATTTGCAACCGGTTCATTCTGAAAGAATTAAAACATCGACATCAGGGACTGCGCTACAGATTCTTGGATGCCTTGTATGCGAATGAGCTTCCACAGCAGATGCCAGTGACGTTGGAGCTCTTATTTCCATACTCTGTCGAAGAATTCATGGCCGATTTGAAAAAGGTAAGTGGACGAAGGAGCTAAAATTTCACTCACAAGAAACACACACCTGGTGAAACGCTCACCTGGGGAAATGTGATGGATAGGAATTTACCCCACCTTGCGGGCATTCGAACGGTGCCAACCATTTTGGCGAACCAGTTACGAAAAAAAAGTTAGCATCCGTAATTTTTTGGGTAAGATAGGGTCTTTTTCAGAGTTTTTTGGGAAAAAAATTTCTTCACGTTTTTTTTGCTATCAGGTGAAAAAACGTGAAAAAATTTTTTATTCTTATCTATCTTATTATGTTTGACAATAACCGTGAGCTGTATGGTAATTATCCAGGTTATGCTATCCTGGTAATAGCTAGTGATTTGATGAGTGATCGCAGTTTTTATTTATCATCATTAAATTTGATGAAAACGATATTTTCATCAAAATTTCGCTTTCTTCTCACATCATCATATTTGATAATCAGTCGCTGATCGTCGATTGATAAAAAATACAATTTTCATTCACATTTTTAATAACAAAAGTGATTAAATTTAAGTTTAACATTTTGCGAAGACTGCTTCTAAGCATCTTTATCTATACATTTCCGCAAAAAAATGCAATCGATAATCTATTGTGAGGTTAGGGCTTGGGTTACCAAAAATTCTGTCGGAAAATTCTATCAAACAAAACATTTTGTCAAATTTGGCGGCAAAATCGATTTTTGCGCATTTTCCCACAGAATTTCGTAAACGTGATTGATTTTCGGCATCAGGTTTTATCCGGAATCGGCAATAAAGTTAAATTCAGATACTCAAAAGCATAGTCAAAACATTTGGAAATTTTATTTAAAAAATGTAGTTATAGGATTCTGTATGAGTGAATAAACATTTATATATTGGTGACTCATATATAATATTTACGTATCGATTTTCAGCGATTTAAAAGTTCCACTGGACAATGTTTCAAGTTTGAGCTGCTTGTGTGCAAGGAGTACAATTGTGTACCTCAAAATATGCATTGCCGGAACAAGTACGGCTCACTTGAGGCGATAAACATAGAAGAAAGCTCTAATTACTATAGAATAACAGTACAGCAGCGATCTCGAATGACGAATTGATTCAATAATGAACCGAATATCGATGATTTTACCATTTTATCAGCCATTGTTACAGTTATTCTTATGCATTTTTTGTGACTTACCTGTCTTTTCCTATTGTGTTTTATAACAAGAAAACTTATACCCAGACTTCTTTCACTGTTCGGTTAATAAAGGTATTTTCTCGACAGGAAAATAAAGACTTCTCGCTGTTTGGATTGCCAATGCCCTCATGAAAATAACGGGACATGCCAATGCAGGAGATGTTGGAATGAAACATATCAAGAGAGAGCGAGATTAGAGAAAGTTAATAAAGGTCAACCCTTACACGCTAGGGACTCTGACCTCTATTTATGAATAGAAAGGACTTGAATGAGAGAGAGATACAAACAGACAGTTAGACAACTCGGTGACCCTCGTTTAACCTCGCTCTTCTTTTTCTGGAAGAGGTTTGTGTGGTCTGTGGCTGTCATGTCCCTTCTGGCTTAGCTCTGCATAATATTCATTTGAATTTGCGCTAAAAACATATGCTTTGGCACGTTGCTATCGGGTAAAAGTCAACTAGGGGGGGGGGTCCCAACTAGGGGGTACCAACTGGGGGGTTCCAACTGGGGGATGCAAACTAGGGGGGTTACATTATTTTTGGTACCAATTGGGGGGGGTTACTATCCCCCCTAGTTGGTATGTTATTTTTCTAACCCCCCCCCCCCCACGTTTGCATCCCCCAGTATTTTACCCCCCCCCCAGTTGTATGTAATTTTTTCCCAGTTTATCCCCCCAGTATGTATGTCAAAATCCAGGGCCATACCCCCCCAGTGGTATGTCACATTTTTGTCACTTTTTCAGGATTATACCCCCCCCCCAGTTGGTATGTCATAAAAATCGTCAAATTCTTCAGGATTGACCCATAAGGGGTCATATATAGGTAATTTTTCACGGGGAAAATTTCATACCAACTGGGGGGGGGTATCCTGAGAATTCCAAGGGGGGGGAAAAATTACATACATACTCGGGGGGTACATATTGGGGGGGATGCAAACTGGGGGGGTTTAGGAAAATTACATACATACTCGGGGGGTACATATTGGGGGGGATGCAAACTGGGGGGGATAGTAACCCCCTAGTTTGCATCCCCCCCAGTTGGAACCCCCCAGTTGGTACCCCCCTAGTTGGGACCCCCCTAGTTGGTACTCACCCGTTGCTATCCGATAACCAAAAAGCAACGTTCCAAGCAGAAAAACGAATGAACTTCATTACCTGATACAGGTAAATTTTGGAGAATCAGATGCAATTTATTTTCTTTCTAATCATTTCCAACGACTCATGTTCCTATAACACTCAAGTCTGATACAAATACTGACTGAGCTCGGTCTTTATGGATATTGAAGGCTGTGAAAAATTGCTAGAGCCGAATTCCATCGAAATCGCCGTTAAAAGGAATGTCTGGAATTTGCTTCCTTTGGACATTCAAGTCGACGTTTTCCGCTTTCTCAGAGCCTATGATCTTCATAAAAAGGGCATTCTTGTTTCTCGCCAATGGCGAGGTGCGATTGAGAGGCACAAAGGGACATTGCCCAAATTTCGTCAATTTGTAGATTGCAGAGCGCAGAATAGGGTAAGTTCAAAAAGATACCATATAAGACCACTGATAAAGTACTGTCATAGTAACAGTATATCACTATAATTATATCACCACTTTTCCTACCAGTTTTGATAGTGTGCTTAGAGTGCTTCTTAGGTGTTTTTGTGAAGATTTAGGTTTCTCGCTTGTTTACTATTGTGAGACAGAAGAAAAGACATCACCAAATGTTAGAGCGCAGAGCAACCTGCGTTGCACTTTAATGATTTCTGTTGTCTTTTCTCTCTGCTGTACAACGGGTAAGGAGTGATAACTTAAGGGTAATAGCTTGAAGCTATCGTATATTTTTCGGCAATTTTAAAACTTTATGAAATATACCTTCAGCTACTGTTTCCGTTAAAGGAAATAAACCTCTTTACCTGGCGCCCGGGGATTACTCTTGACGAACTTTGAAGCCATTAAACGTAAAAAATATTCATAAAGGATAAAAATTTCTAAATTCCAGCTCATCGGCGACAATTCCGAGGAACACTTGCGGTGGAGAGAAGAATTGTCCCGGAGAAATGCAGAAGCCGACGAAAAAAGTCGTCGCGCTTACAAGAAACGTATCAACAGCTATGTACTTCTAAGCATTACAAGCTTCATCGCTGCTTTGGTGGCCCAACTTGGACATATCTCCATTGAACGAATTGTGACAACGTTTTTATTGCTAGCAGTTACTTTGCGAATGTTTAATGCTTACGATAAACTCTATGATAGCTATGAGTATTCGTTCCGCGATTGGCGAATTCTGGGACTGCCTATAGACATGGGTTATGGCAACATAGAATCCCTCAAGCACTTAATGCCTGCGTATTTGGGCATTCGCGCTTTAGTTTTTGTGATCATTGGAATTTTACGACATATGATTACAGGTAACTTTTCTGGGTTATAACCAGGGGTTTCATCGCCTCATGTCCAAAAATAAGACCATTTGCCCCAAAAAGTAAGATTTCGGGTCAAAAATAAGAACATTTTTATAATTTTTTCAAACCATAGGGTACCCCTATGGTTTTTCGGCAAAAATTTTTTAAAGTATTTTTTTGCCAAAAAACAATATGGGGTACCGTATTGATTTTTGGACAAAAATTTTCAGAAAATTATTTTTCAAACCATAGGGACATCCCTATGGTTTTTTGGCAAAAATTTTAGAAAATCTTAGAAATAAGGACAAATGAAACCCCTGCTTATAACCGTAAAATGTTGTGTATAAGTATTTGACTCGGAATATCCATAAAAGATACGTACAAGCCTCTCCAAAAATAAAGGTAAAATGGAAAAGCCATAGAAAATTTTTTCGTGCCGGGACCCCAAATCCGAGGCTTACAAATTTAAGCCTGGCAAAAGAATACTAGTGGAGCGTGCGCCGCCTGTCGGCGGCGCCGAGAAACCCTATATCAGTATGCCCCCTTACATTTGCGCCACTCGCCCCGCAGCCAGCCCAGGTGCGCCCATTTTCGCCTGCGCGACTCGCGCCCCAGCCTCCCCCAGCTGCGCCCAGGTGATAACGGTAACTTTGAATAGAAGGGAGGTAACTCAGGTGGTAAATTTTTTGCGTCATATAAGTCGACCCTAATAAGCAAGTTCCCCAAGTTACTTTTGTGGTGAGTGGGAAAAAAATTTATGACGCACGGAAAATTGCGGTATTATAGAAGGGCATGAGATCCATAAAAGGAGACACACGAATCTAAACTTGTAAAAAGTGAAGAATTGTGAACTTTTCAGCCGACAATATTTTCGACCCAATTCTTTGGAGTTTGCACTTTCTCGAAGGAGCGTATACTCTGAACTGGAGCGTTACCGTGTGCTTGTTTGATAGCGTTGTTGTATACCTATATGCTTTTACCTTTGGCATTCACATTCAATACTACTGTAGCATAGCATGGCTGAATCCCGACTATCCGAGAGCAGATCGACTCAAGAAGTGGTACAGTGACCTGCCAATTCACATCAATATCCTTGCATGGGCAATTACATTCCTACAATTACTGTTATGCTTGATATGGATACTTTTGTTCAAGAAATTTTTTATCATAACTTACCATGTATCATTTGCTGCGTTTCTTTACTTCTGGCTCCCGAATGGTTTCACTGTTCCAGCGTCAGTCTCAAGTTTTCTCCTATTTTGTATGTGTATTGTACGTAAATCATATACATCTGGCTACAATTTTCGAGAAGCTGTTCCAGTATTGCTCCATTTTAAATACGATTCGAATGATGATAATTGTGCTAGAAGAGCAAAGAGGTATTTGTTGAGACAAGTTTTGTTCCTGACCTTTTATAGTATGCGGTTTTTAATTTTCGCTTCTGGAACGCTCTATAAAATATTTCTGAATGTCAATAATGATCCGGGATTTAAAGCTCCTGAGTCAATTTTCTGGCCTATTTTTGTGTTTCTCCACGCTGCCGATGTTTTTTGTGTCTGTTCAGGAAGAATGTTTGTCTAAAACTTATTTTCGATGATTGATGACAATTTAAAAACGTGTGCTAGAAACCAATTTTTTATACTTTGTGAATAAATGTATTCGGAACCGCTGTGCGAAAGGTATTTTTCCAGAGGCAGGTACACAAAGGATTGACAATAAAAACCGAAAATGCATGAAAAGGTCAACAGAAGACATTTTTGTTATTAACAAATTAAAATTGATCACCTAGTCCCATTTTTATGTCTTTCTCAAAACTATAAAAATTTTGAATTAGAGTTTGAATAAGATAAGAATAAAGTTTTATTTTGAATAAAACCTTCATGGTATCTTATATTTTTTATAATGTGTGAAAGAAAACTTTTAGAGAATTGTAATTGCATTAAAGAAATTAACCTCATCCTATAAATGTTTGGAAAATTCGTCGATGTTAAAATAACGTTCCAAGATTTTGTATCATTTCAAATGGGACCTACAAGAACTCTTCCACGGCCGAAGATACCCTAGAAAAACCTTACAATATAATTTTGGGTAAATATGATTTATGAGTTACAATTGAAATTATTAATAACATAGGAATACGAAAGAATGATGTAAAAAGTAAATGGTTATCTAACCGTTTCGACCATCAGTTTATACGGTTAGAAATAAGATGATTCTACGTAGGTTGGGTCTCATCAGCAGATGCCTACGCAGATTAAAAGTAAGAACATTCTTAAGGGGAGTTGAGGAAATATACATAATACACAAACAAAAATATAAGACAATTTATGTAGTATACATTGCTTCAGATTTATATCATTAAGAAATTGTGACCACGAGTATAGATATTGAAGAAGCAATTGGAAAGATTTACCGTGGCAAGACATATGACATTTGAATGTTTAAAACTGGTAGTTTGTGTAAATAGTAAACTTTGAGTTTTATACTTTATGAGATTTATGAAAATTTTTTTTAATTTTTTTTTCTATTTTTTCAAAAATAGAAAAACCTCTTCGAGCGAAGATAACGCAAAGCTTTTCCTTCTATCTAGTCTTCCATCTATTCTAGTTTAAAGGCGTGTTTGAATTGGCGCTTAAAGGAAACTCGCTGGTGAAGTGTTATCCAATATTAAACGAGCTCTTTAGTTGAGCGCTCTGCAAAAGATTCTATGTAAAAGATCCTCTTCGTTAATTAAAGAATTGTTACTAAACGATAATTGTTCAAAGCATTCTGAGACTATATTTTCCCTGAGTAATGTCTTAAATACTCTAATTTTTATTATCTCCCAAGAATATTCATTTTTCGACATTATTGCCGGAAATTCACTATTCCTGAATATGGAATGTTCCGAAAAACTAATAGTACCAGATTCCAATCAAATCATCGTCAAAAGGAATGCCTGGAATTTGCTTCCTTTGGACATTCAAATCGACGTCTTTCGATGCCTCCGGGCATATGACCTCTACAGGAATGGAAGATTTGTATCTTGCCAATGGCATAATGTGATAGAACAACACAGAGGAATGTTACCGAGGTTTCGGCAACTTATAGATTGCCGCGAGCAGAATAGGGTTAGACTTTTTTATTTCTCTAAAGGTACATAATTTTTAGTAATTTTGGAAAATTAGAAAAATGTTCGCACGAATTCAAAATGAAAATCTGAATATTCCCGAATATCTATTCCCAAAAACTCTGATTCTCTCCTTCTCTGCTTCTCTCCCCAAATTTCTTCTCTGCTAATCCTGATCTAGTATCAGGATCATTGTCAAAGCACCGGCCCAGGCATTGTTGCAGAAAGCTTCAAAGGCCTTGTGAGCCATTGCAGGCCTTTGAAGAACTTATTTACAGACAATCCGCTTGGGACTAACATTTATTTGAAAGTTTTAGAAAAAATTGAAAAGGTATTCCGTCCTCCGGTAAAACCCAAATAAATGATAGTCCTAAGCGGATTTGTCTGTAAAAAACTCCTTCAAAGGCCTTCAATGGCACAAGGCCGTTGAAGTTTTTTGCAACCATGGGCCCCGGGAACAGAGTGAGTTCAGGCCTCCAGATCTGGGCTTGCCCTTAAGTCTAAAGCCAGTCCGTAAGCCAAATCAGCGGAGTTTAAAAACATCTGAAGAGGGAACCCCCCCTCCCCGGCGCTTCTATGTTTTTACCCCCCCCCCCAAATCAATAGGGTCCCCCCTATGGTTTTTTATGCGAAAAATTATTTTTAGAATTTTTTTTGCAAAAAAACCATAGGGGGATCCTATGGTATGAAAACTCATTTTTCTGAAAAATATGTCAAAAAAATCAATAGGGTCCCCCTTATGGTTTTTTATGTGAATGTACAAAAATCAATAGGGGGACCCTATTGATTTTGGGGGAAGGTGTAAAACCATAGAAGCGCCCCTCCCACCCACACAGATGGCCAATAATTGTGGACTGACAATACACACAATGTTCTCAGCTTTGTGAGCGTAACTTTATGAAAATTTTAGCTCATTGAGAATAACGAACGCCTGTATGCCAAATGGGACGCTGAAGAAAAGAAGACGCTGAGAAGAAATCGTATAGCCCGCAATCTTACGTGGAAATATTTGCAGCTCATCATCATAAGCTTTATCGCTACATTGCTGGCTCAACCAATTTCTGCTGAACGAATCACTGCAAAAATATTATTACTAATGGTATCTTTGCTGATGGTTGATACTTATGACAACATCGCACGTGAAGATAACTGGTTTGAAATTTGTGGTCGAAGAATTAAACCATACAGACGAAAGAATTCTATTTGTCAAAAGCGTTTAAAATATGTATACCTTGTGTACCTGGTCGCTCGATGTTTGATCTTTGTTGGATGCGGAATTCTAGTACGTCTTACTAGTCTACCAGGTATTTTTTAGCGATTTTTAAATACAGTACCATCGTTAATCGGAAATTTTTTTCGTTCGTTGTCTACTTTATTCCGGATAACTGAGGGAGCATTATATATCATCAGTCTTAGCTCTTTGATTTGCACGTTATTTATTTAGTTTTTTTTATTTGCATATCAAACAAATAATCACTAGGCAGAATCTTTCTCAATGCAATATGTCAATAAAATTTTTTACGTATTAAGTTAATTTTTTTATATTTCGGAATTTTTGGAAAATACTTAATATTTTGGTAATAATCCAAAATATGTTTGACTGTAATAACTTTATTTCAGCTGACAATCTCTTTGATACGATCCTTGCAATATTGTATCTTCCTGAAGGAGTTTACTTAATAAACTGGAGCAATAATGCTTGCTGCCTATCTATTGATAGCTGCTTCTATTGGTTCACCTCCAAATACAAGCGGACCGTTGAGGAGCTCCGGCCGGAGCTGAGAGGAGCGTTCGAATCCCAAATGGAAAATGGAGACTTGCCAACGGACAACACTTACCTGCCCGCGTCAATATCCACGCCTGGTTTTTGGTCATCCTGAAATTTGTAAAGCATCTGCTAAAGAAATCCTATATTTTTGTATACCATGTACTATTTGTTGTATTTCTTTACTTTTGGCTTCCAAACGGCTTCACATTTCCAGCTTCGATCTCAAATTTTGTTTTGTTTTGCGCGGCAATTGTCCTGGAAAATGAGGACTACATGGTAGAATTCCAGGTAAATGTGCGAAATTTTATACGTTCTCCAAAATATTTGTCTCTTTATGAATATTTTGAAAGTCTGTTCGTAATTGTATACTTTTTACGCTTTGCAGTTTTTGCATCCGGAATTGTCTTCAAGGCATTTTTTGATGTTGGTAATGACTTTGTTGTCCAAGAAACAATTTTCTGGATAATTTTTATGTCTTTGCATGTCATGGATATTTACATTGTTTTAGACAACTGTGATTTCCCTTATTACATTCAACGTTCTGTAATACGGACGCTCCGGAATATTTTTTGTTGTTTAAAAACTTACCATTGATCAAATAGCAAAGATTACTCTATAACGGAAAAATTTTTTTGTGACATTCTCAAAACCTATAAAAAATTTGAATTGAAGTTTCAATCTCGAGCACCAGAGCAAAAACTGGTATAGTCGGGCGTATAGTCACCTGAATGACTTTGCCTGGATCTTGATATTTCCCTTATTTGTAAAGTTTATGGTATACAAACTGCTTCTAGAGCAGTTTGTTCTTCTCGTTTACCTGTACAGTTCATCGTTTTTCTTTACTTTTTGCTCCCAAACAACTTTATTGTCATAGCTTCAATCACAACTGTCCTTCTATTTTGTATGAGGACTGTTCTTCAATGATCCTTCTTTATTAGGTTTTTGTCATTTACATTTTCCATTTTTGAAATTGCGTGTAATTTTTTCATTTTTTTAAATGTGTAAATTCGAAATAAACGTTTGTTCTGAGATAAATGGTAATGGATTGAATTAGCTTCCTGCGTGAAGATTGAGTTTAATGACAACCGATATGCACTTGCTGTAGCGTAGACCGCGCACTCATTCAGTAAAGAATTACCTAAAAAGGCTTGGAAGAGAGAGAGGGACAACCAGTGTCAATGTTGGTCAGCGGGTGGCCCACTGAACTTTCACTGACCATCATATGCCCAGTCTCTCCAATGTTGGTCAGTGGGAGGTCCATTGACTCACTGGCACTTTCACTGACCATTACATGTCTAGCCTCTCTCTCTTCCGAGCCTCTCTTCTACCAAATAGTTTAAAGGCGCGTTTGATTTGGCGCTCAGAGGACACTCGCTGGTGAAGTGTCATCCAATATTAAATGAGCTCTCAGTTAAGCTCTGCAAAAGATTCGGTTGGTTTAATAAAGAAATTGAATTGTTGCTAAACGATAATTTATCAAACCATTCTGAGGCTATATTTTCCCTGAGTAATGTCTTAAATACTCTAATTTTTATTCCAACAATACTCATTTTTCGACATTATTGTCGGAAATTCACTATTCCTGAACATGGAATGTTCGAAAAAACTAATAGTACCAAATTCCAACGAAATCATCGTCAAAAGAAATGTCTGGAATTTGCTTCCTTTGGACATTCAAATCGACGTCTTTCGCTGTCTCCGTGCTTATGACCTTCATAAAAATGGCATAAATGTTTCACACCAATGGCGAAATACTATCGAACAACACAAGGGAATACTGCCGAAATTTCGTCAGTTGCCCGATTACCGACAACAGCAAAGGGTTGGACTTTTATCTTTCCAAAAGAAACATAAGTTTTTGAATTTTTACCGGAATTTTAGCTCATTGACAGTAATGAGGAATGCCGCCAACGGCAAAATGATTTGAGCAAAGATCAAGAGAGAAGAAGTCGAAGAAGAAATCGCATACGCCGCAATCTCACGTGGACTTATTTCCTGCACATCATCATAAGCTTTATCGCTATATTGCTGGCTCAACCGATTTCTGCTGAAAGAATCGCTGCAAAGGTGTTATTACTACTGGTATCATTGCTGATGTTTGGGACCTATCACAAAATCGTACGTGATGATAACTGGTTTGAAATTTGTGGTCGAACATACAAACGAATCTATTCTAATCACGTCATCAAATATGTATGGACTGCTTACCTGGTCGCTCGTTCTTTGATCTTTGTCGGATTCGCGATTTTAGTACACTTAATTGATTTGCAAGGTATTTTTAGCGATTTCAAATATTATGCCAAAAATTGGTATAAAAGTGAGTAAAATATTATAGCATCGCTCTTATTCGAAAGATAATAAGAAATAAAGTTCAAAAAATTTTGTTTTTTGATCGACTAAAATAGGACTGCTAAAAATAGGATTTTGATTCTGAATATAATTTTATTTCAGTTGACACTGTCTTTAATACAACTCTGGCGTCATTGTACCTTCCTGAAGGAGCTTACCTGATAAACTGGAGCATTAATGCTGGCTATAAGATTTTTCGATACAGGTTCAACTATCAACATAGGGAGATCGTTAAGATGCTCCGCCCGGAGCTGAACGAACAATTTCAGCTCGAATACCGAAATGGAAAATGGAGATATAGACTTGCCAACGGACACTTACCAGCTCGCGTGAACATTTGTGCCTGGTTTTTGGTCATCCTGAACTTTGCAAAGCATCTGCTAAAGAAATCCTATATTTTCGTATACCACGTATTATTTGTTGCATTCCTTTACTTTTGGCTTCCAAATGGCTTCACATTTTCCGCTTCGGTCTCGACTTTTGTCTTGTTTTGCGCAGCCATTGTCTTTGAAAATGAGAATTTTATAGAAGAATTCCGCATAAATGTGCGAGATTTTGTACGTTCTCCAAAATATTTGTCTCGTACTGATGCTTTTAAAACTTTGTTTGTAATTTTATACTTTTTACGCTTCGCAGTTTTTGCATCCGGGATTGTATTCAAGGTATTTTTTGATATTGCCAATGACTTTGTTGTCCAAGAAACAATTTTCTGGATTGTTTTTATGTCTTTGCACGTCATGGATATTTACATTGTTTTAGACAACTTGTACTTGCTTTACATTTCCGGCCTTAATCTCGACTTTTGTCTTGTTTTACACGACCATCGTCTTTCAAAATGAAAAATTTGTAGAAGAATTCCACCTAAATGTGCTATATTTTATACGTTCTCCAGAACATTTTTCTCTTGGTGATTATTCTGAAATTTTGTTTGTAATCACGTACTTTTTACGCTTCGCGGTTTTCGCATCTGGAATTATCTTCAAGGTATTTTTTGATGCAAGCAATGGTTTCATTGTCCAAGAACCAATTTTCTGGATAGTTTTTATGTCTTTGCACGTCTTAGAATTTACGTCTCCAATGTTCAATTTTTTAAACTGTGATTAAATTATTATGTTTGAATTCTGAATATAGTTTTATTTCAACTGGCACTCTCTTTTATACAGCCTCAAAGCATCTGCTAAAGAAATCCTATATTTTCGTATACCACGTACTATTTGTTACATTTCTTTACTTTTGGCTTCCAAACGGCTTTACATTTCCGGCCTCAATATGTCAACAAAAAGATTTTTCTTGTACAATGAAATTTTGTATTTTTACGCATAAAATCTATAAGATATACAAAAAGAAGGTAAACATTTTTTCGCCTTTTATCTGAGACATTGTCTAATTTTCGACTGTAAGCAAGAGCACGTTGGTCAGACTCTTTACAGCGAAAACCTTAACTTTTGCAGTTTTCGCTGCAAAAAATTGAAAGATAACCAAGAATTATTAAGCGATTGTGATCATTTATTGCTCAACTTAAAGAAGTCATGCTTTAAATTTTCTGAGCTTTAGTCTTTAACACAAAATTTGCTTTACAGAAATAATTTACTGCAAACACAAAATGGCACTCATTCACTAAAGAGTTACCTCACTCACTCGGCCACACATCCTTGCCATTATGAAATATCTCTCCTCACAAAGAAAAAGGCTCGGAAGAGAGAGAGGGAGACCCAGTGTTGGAGACCAGGGTCAGTGTTGGTCAGCTGGTGTCACATGCCCAGTCCCTCCAATGTTGGTCAGTGGGTGGTCCATTGAAAAGAAGGGGTGCGGAAGAGAAAGAGAGCCTCTCACTTTCTCTTCACTGAGTCAGAGCACTTCTCTGACTCACTGTCACTCTCACTGACTATCGCATGTCTAATCTCTCTCTCTTTCAAGCATTCCTTCGTTTCATAATTGGAGGACTGAGTGGTCAATGGCACTAGACCATCTGACTTTAAGTCTTACGTTTCCATCTTTCATGTCTCGCTTCTTTTCCTGAAAGGAGAATTGAATGGTCAGTGGTATTGACTGGTCTGGTCTAGCTCTGCATCAATCTACTCTTGAATTGGCGCTGTGGGCAGTTGGCGTGGCGCATTGCAATCCAACAATTTATTTTCTGATTTCTAAATGCGCTTGGAATGAGATCCAAATTTTCTTGAAATTTATGTACGATTTATGCTGAATAATTTTCCTAAAACATTCAAACTTCGCCAATTATTTATCGAAATTTGGCCATAATGGATATCGCATCCAGAGAACAGTTACTACCACAAAACTCCGAACAAATCCCTACAAAACGCAACATTTGGAACCAGCTGGGCCTCGATACTCAACTCGACGTCTTTCAATGCCTTCGGGCTTACGATCTCTACAGAAATGGAAGATTTGCATCGCGCCAGTGGCATAATATGATCGAAAATCACAGAGGAATACTGCCGAAATTTCGTCAGTTACCGGATTGCCGCGAATCCAATATGGTTGGAATTGGCCCTATATGAGTATACGAGTCTCCCTGAAAAAAATCAATACGGGGACCCTATTGATTTTTTGCATAATATTTCCGAAAATGATTTTTCAAACCATAGGGTCCCCCTATTGGTTTTTGGCAAAAATTCTCAATTTGCAAAAAAATCAATAGGGTACCCCCTTTTGAGTTGGGAGACGCGTATACTCATATAGGGCCGTTGGAATTTGTTTGAAAATATAAAACAAAAATATCACGTAGTCAGTTCTGCCCTTCGGATCTCATTTTAAGCAAAATTCTCCTTAAGGCTAGTAAGAACTAAATCCTAGGAGAACTGGGCACACCCGCACCCAACCCCAATTGCGCAAGAATTAGGAACTTATATTGTCCAAAAATTTTTTGATTTTATTTATAAACTTTATGAAAATTTTAGCTCATTGAGAGTTACGACGAATGCCTCCGACGTCAAAAAGATTTGATCGAAGAACAAGAGAGAAGAAGTCGAAGAAGAAATCGAATACGCCGAAATCTCAAGGGGGGCTATTTGCTGCTCAGCATCATAAGCTTTATCGCTATATTGCTAGCTCAACCGATTTCTGCTGAAAGATTTGCTGCAAATGCACTATTGCTAACGGTCACTTTGCTGATGTTTGAGATTTATGACAAGATCATACGTCATAATGACTGGTTTGGTCCAGGATATAGCCAATACAGACGAAAGTATTCTATTTGTCAAAAGCGTTTAAAATATGTATGGACTGTGTACCTGGTCGCTCGATGTTTGATCTTTGTTGGATTCGCTATTTTAGTACACTTAATTGATTTGCAAGGTATTTTTAGCGATTATTAATATTATGGCAAGAATTGTAATAAAGCGAGTCAAAAGTTATAGCCATGGTTGCAGAAAACTTCAAAGGCCTTGTGAGCGATTGTAGGCCTTTGAAGGACTTTTTACAGGCAATCCGCTTGGGACTATCATTTATTTGAAGTCTGCCAGAGAATGGAAGAGATGAAGCGAAGCAGTGGGAAATAGCCCACTGCCTCACTTCAACTCTTTCTTTCTCTGGCAGACACTCGAACCTATAATTGATTCTGCCCGTATAGAAGAAATAAGACCGTACGCTATCGCTAAGACGTAAGCCTACCTTTTCAATTTTTTCCAAAAATTTCAAATAAACGATAGTCCCAAGCGGATTGCCTGTAAAAAAGTCCTTCA
Organism: Ditylenchus destructor; assembly: GCA_022814885.1. Taxonomy (NCBI): domain Eukaryota; kingdom Metazoa; phylum Nematoda; class Chromadorea; order Rhabditida; family Anguinidae; genus Ditylenchus; species Ditylenchus destructor. Next base: position 687 of record JAKKPZ010000826.1, on the reverse strand, counting down.
ATGGCTTACAAGGCCGGTGAAGTATTCTGCCACCATGGTTATAGCATTGCTTCTATTCGAAAGATAATAGGAAATAAAATTCAAAAAAATTTCGTTTTTTGCTCGACTAAAATAGGCCTGTTAAAACTCGAATTTTGATTCTGAATATAATTTTATTTCAGTTGACACAGTCTTTCATACAGTCCAGGCGACATTGTACCTTCCTGAAGGAGTTTACTTAATCAGCTGTATCGTTAATGCTTGCAGCAACAACATTCACGCCTGGTTTTTGGTCATCCTGAAATTTGCAAAGTATCTGCTAAAGAAATCCTATATTTTTGTATACCACGTACTATTTGTTACATTTCTTTACTTTTGGCTTCCAAACGGCTTTACATTTCCGGCCTTGATCTCGACTTTTGTCTTGTTTTTCATAGTCTTCATTGTATTTGAATATAGTGACTTCGAAGAACGATTCCGCATAAATCTACGACATTTTAGGTTTACTCTTGATGACTGTTTTGAAATTTTGTTTGTAATCACGTACTTTTCACGCATCGCAATTTTTTCATCCGGAATTGTCATCAAAGTATTTTTTGATGTTGCTAATGATTATATTGTTCAGGAGAGAATTTTCTGGATAGTTTTTATGTCTTTGTACGTCCCGGATGTTTACATTGTTTTTACCTACAATAATAGCCCTTATTA
>JAKKPZ010000825.1:0-15725 GCA_022814885.1 Ditylenchus destructor | reverse complement strand
ATTATTGTTTTGCTTTTTAAAACCCCGTTATTGAAGCAAAATTCGACGACGGGTATAAATATAGATAAATCTTTGATACTAAAAACATTATTTTAATGTTCATGCGTTACATGATTTCTTGTACATTAGAGTTGTGATCCCTTCACACGATCCTTCTGATGTTCTATCCTTTTCACGATTAATTTAACTTTGATCTTAAAATGCCAAACCGAAGGGAACCGGTAAAACCCCCCGGTAAAAACCCCCCGCGGCCATTTTTTGGCATAACTTTTTACTGGTACCTCCTAGAAGGATGAGCAATAGCTTAAATGAAAGCTAAGACTCTGGGCTACAAATCGGTATATTACTTGCCACATCTCGATTCAAGTTTCTCGAGATTTAATTATTTTTGTCTCAAATTCTCGAATTTGCAAAAAAAGTTGAAATTTTGAGACAAAAATAATTAAATCTCGAGAATCTTGAATCGAGATGTGGCAATTAATATACCGATTTGTAGCCCAGAGTCTTAGCTTTCATTTAAGCTATTGCTCATCCTTCTAGAAGGTTCCAGTAAAAAGTTATGCCAAAAAAATGACCGCGGGGGTTTTTACCGGGGGGTTTTACCTAGACTCCAAACGGAATTTTATTTGAAAGTATCGGATAACGAATGACTATGTTGGTTGATTGGGTTCGTTATTTGTTTATGTTTCATATTTGCTGATTGGTTTTTTAGTCAAAACAATATTATATCTGATCTCTTATAAAACATGCATACTGCTATGGCTACAGTTTTTGAAATTTTTAAAGAATATTGTATTTTTAAATTAAACAAACTTTAAACTGACTTAAATTAGCTAATTTTTGTTTCTATTATTTATTGCAACAAAATGTCGCATAAGTAGTAAGTTTTGGCGATGTGTGAAATTTAGACGGGTGGGGATGGAAAAAGCACTGGGGAAGTGTTACCTTAGGTCGTCCTTTACTATTCGCATAAAGCAGAGTCAGGTCCCAATTTATATTATTTAATTTCAATGAACCAAAGGCATTCATCATCTCTAAGAAATGTTGCCGCTTAAGTTTGTAGTTTGCAACTTCTCGATAGTGATGTTAATTCTGTAAGACAGTTTTGTAATCACGCTGTAGTTCTGAGCAAAGTAGATATAATCCAAAATTAATAGATGGTTTATAAGTACATTTTAGTTATAATTATAGTGTAATGTTTAGAACAAGGCTGTGAGTACCAAAGGGCCATTCTTGTCAAAACAAATTACAATGAAATCTTAAACAAAAGAGTTTAATTTGCTTTGACAGCAGAAAACCTTTTGTGATCGCATTCTTATTCTGAAAATACAGAGACATTTAAAATTAAACTTAAATTATTTAAATCCAATTATTGTCTGACAATTACAGTGTAGTTTTTTACGAATTGTCATCACTTCCGAGGCACTTGCCACATATATTACGACTTTAATCGTTTTATGGATTGTTTTATATTTCTTGCTTTGTTTATTCCTTTGGTTATTATGTGAAAACATTAATATGGAAATAAAAGAAAAGAGCTGTCTTTTCAAGGCAGAGGTGTGATTCATAGAGGCGCAATGAAAAAAACGCCGACTCTCGAAAGAATTTTTTAACGGAATTTGTGTGGTCAAATGATTCAATTGATCGTTGCTCGGACACAATTCTGATTTTATAATTTATGCGATGAGAGAAACAACTTTCCAAAACGACATTCTGCTCAATTATCAGAGGGAAATGTGATCGAGATTGAGAGAGCGATTGAAAATCCGCCTTGTTTTTTTGGCACTGCGCTATTTTTTGAACGTGTATTTGGTTTGGGATAGGCTTTTATCATCTGCCGTTCCCTTTACGGCTTTAAATTCCTCACTAATGCTGCCATTATGGGAAAGCATTTTCATTGAATTACTAGGGCACTTAGCTCTGTATTAATTACATTCCTCACTAGGGAAGTATTCATTTTGAATTTTTTTAATGTCTGAGCCAGGAAAATTTTTGAGCTACTTCCACTTTATCATTTAGCAAGGTACTTCCCAGTGTGCCTCACCTAAGAAATAGGTATCTTCACCTGCTTTCCAAGCAATTGCGTTGAATTCCAACTTTACTGTTTCATTTTTCAAAATTACATTGCAAACCTTGTAAAAATTCTCAAAGCAAACATTTTTCTCAGAAACATTTACTTACACGCTTTGAGTAATTATGTCTCCAATACGCCTAACTAAATTTTATTTTATATAAATTTCTGTTACTTTTCAGACAGTGCCATATTATACTGTGATCATCTAATGCGGGTTTCCCAGATGTTATTGTGATGTATTTCCTGTAATATTGTCAAAGCTGCAGATTCACTTTCTAAAGTTCGTTTAATCGACCTGTGATCATCAAACGTATGTATTATCAACTTGTTCGTTGCCAATTTCTTGTCAGAAACTTATAGCAACTGTTTTACCATTCTATACAGAATAGATGAGAAAGGATCATCATTTCTATAAACGACAAATTGAATATTATATCCTTAATTGAATTCGACATTTTCCTTAAAAAGTTTCAAATAACATAAAAAGACGCAGGGAACTGTTTCTCGAAACCGGTAATTGGTTTATTTTTTAGAAAAATCGCGTTCAATGCGACCATTTTCCTTTAACATATTAATAAAGAAACTGTTAAAATACCGTATGTCTGTTGCCGTTTTATAATAAAACCAAAACTGACAGAATATGTTTAGGTTAAACAGCAAAAGTTCCACAATGGTCGCGGTCGAAGCGGGATTTACTCCGCCAATTTCTCCTCTGGAAACCGATGCGAAACCACCAAAAATATCTCCAAAGGTCACCAAATCCAAGAAACTCAAATCCAAAAACAGTCAAAGTCAGCTCTCCACTTCGTCCTCTTTCGTAAAACCGCCATCGCAGCCTTCTGAGATGATTTGGCAGCAATTAGGCGGACAATTTGGATGGCTAGCTCGCGGTGACCGTGTGCCCGAAGAGGAGCGAGAACCATTCACGCGCCCAAAATTGCGACAGGTACACATTTAATCCTTTTTAGAATAATATATCTTTATCTGTATTTAGATCTACAATGCACTGCCGTTCATTTTCCGTTATTCAATGTATTACTTCAAAAATTACAGCAATCGCAACAAGTTGTTCATCAACACGTTCCAGCCTCTGAAACACAAACCTTATTACGGTATGTTTCTTTTTGAGAAGGATGATTATCAAAATTCGGAATAAAGATGTTTAATTAAGAAATTATATAAATAATTTGGGTACACATTTCATTATTAATATTGATTACAAAGTACATTATTATTTGCGTGAAAACGGGTGATAAAATTCTCCACTTGGTGTACAGATTAAACATAGAAATGACGCTGAGTGATGCAGAAAGTATTGAAGAAAAATTTTCTAGTGGTCTTTCATTTCAAATTTCTTTTGCACCACATTGTTAAAAATGAGATCGTTTCTGTCTTGAATTCTAATCTACAATTATTAAACGCCGATGATTTCTAGGAGTTCCGTGTGGCGGGATAGGATGCGGATCTATTGGCAGAGATTTTCGCGGTGGTTTCTGCAAGTTCAGTCTCAGACCGGGAGCTGTGGAACAGAAAGTTGATATGATAAAGGTACATTATTTACAATCTACCAATTATTAGCATTAACAGCGTATTTTAGGCGAATCAATTTATCTTGACTTTGCGCCGCGACGGAAAGACTCTCCACCAAGTTGTGCTGAGTGCAGTGCCTTTTGCACAAAATGCTGGAAATAATGGCGTTGCCAATGGGGAAACTAAAAAAGACGGAGATGTCGCTTTGAGTGTTTGGGATTTCTCACTGCATCCTTCGAACGTTACTTATCGGTAAATAATCATTTCTGTTTGATTATTGCAATATACGAAAATATTATATGGCATTCATACTGGCCTTCCAAAAGATTAACACCTACAAATCTGTCGAAACCAAGCATAATTTTGAATTTTAGGGGCCTATATCCTCGCTCATGGACAAGATTCGAGGTACCTGAACACAAAGTAGCTGTGGTCTGCAGACAGGTGTCACCGGTTATCCCTAACAATTACAAGGATTCTTCTCTGCCTTCTACTGTATTCAGTTTTAAAATCGAAAACAACTCGGATTTACCACTGGACGCATCTGTAACGTTTACCTTCCGTAACGGTACGGGAAATAGAAGATGGGAAGACGAAGGAAACTGCAGTGCTCAGGAATTCCACAACGAGAAAGGTTTATTTATTTATTGTTAAACTAATATTAATTAAACTAATAAAATATTTTAGTGAGAGGTGTTACGCTAGATCATTCGATTAGCCAAATGCAGTGCACCTATGCAGTCGGTGCCGTTGAATCTGAATCCAACACCGCTACTGTTTGTCACGCATTTGATCCAGCTAGCTCTGGAGAGAGCATTTGGAATGCTCTTGTGGAAAGTGGAGAATTGCCTGAAATAGGTTTGTAAATGCACTCCTTTTGCAAATATAATTGTGTGATTATACAAATGACTTGTACAATTTTTCGGTTTAAAGTCGCTGTTAAAACATCAAAATTTATAAACACAAATTTAATCTATCACCGAGAAAGTCTGTCAAAATTTATCATTATAATTGATTGAGTTGGATTTGGAAGAACATTAAAATCCTTTATGCTGAGATAAATTTACGGCGTTTCTTCGATTTTTGTCATATCATCATTTTCTCTCGTGCTATTCTCAAAAATTTTATTTTTAACCAAAACTCTTATAAAGTTATATAACCTTTTTTAACTGTATTTTCTTCTTAAATTGAGATTTTAGCCGACAACAATTGCCCATCAACACGACTTGGAGTGGGAGTATGTCTGAAAACAACAGTAGCACCGAATTCAGCATCCGCAAATGATATGGAGTTTGCTCTCGTATGGCACATGCCAGTTGTTCAATTTGGCTCCAGACGTCGTCAGCTGAAAAGGTTCGTATCCCTTTGTTAGTAGTCATTAGCTATATAATCACTGTGTGAGGTTATAAGACCATCCTCACTATCATCTAAACGTGTGTCGTTGTGGCCTAGTTGGTTAGGGGCGCATTTAGTGATGAGGTGTGTCTACTGATCGGGTTCGGGTACCACCATAAACCTCAAATTTCCTTTACTTTGCATTCAAATGTGTACTCAAGTCGTGACTTCCATGATGACTTGCAGAAGGGACGAATGCAACAAAAACAATTCTCATCTCCGTTTCAGCTAATCAAAATCGTTTGGCTGATGTGTGAGGAGAAGAACATTTTTAAAGCTTCCATAGTAGTAATAATCAAATGTCTACCACTAAGCATCCAGCTTTATTATATTTCAATGTAGTTGGTGTTCTGAAAATGATAAAAAAAATTATATTATGCCCATTTTAGATGGTATACCAGGTTCTTTGAGTCTTCCGATGCCCTGAAAGAAGCCGCTGCTATTTGCACCTACGCCTTGTCAAATTATAAACAGTGGGAAAAGGAAATCGAGGAATGGCAAGATACTGTGCTTAAACATCCGTATAATTTGCTTAAAATTGTGAACAAATCGTATGCAAATTGTTTATTTCAGAAATCTACCAGATTGGTTCAAGAGCGCTTTATTCAATGAGCTCTACTTTTTAACCGATGGTGGTTCAGTGTGGTTTGATTTTGACGAAGAGTGGCCAAAACAAGAAACTCAAATGTCGTCATACACAGCCAATTTGTTCAAACAGTATGGTCGATTTGGGTATTTGGAATGTATGATTTCTGCTTTGCTTATTATTTTTAAACGACTGACATTCCGTGAGCTAGCCAAATTGCTAAGGAAAGTAACAATGTATAAGGGATCGGTACGAAATAAAACTCGAAATAAAAGTAGCTCTTACAAGTAACTATTACAACCAGCAAGACTGTTGAAATTCTATTTAATTCTAGCGTGGGAATATCGGATGATTAACACATACGACGTTCACTTTTACGCATCATTCGCGCTGGCTGAACTGTTCCCAAGCTTGGAACATGTCCTTCAGGCTGATATGAGTTAGTTCCAAATTATTTATCGTTTTTAATCCAATGAATAAAATTTGTATAAAACGTTTTATGAAAATGTTTGAAAAGTTCAGTTAAATTTTTGTTGTTTTGTAAATGATTTCGGCAATTTGTATTCCTTTCATAACTCATTTTGTTTTAGAAGATCAAATTGATCATCACGACGAGGTCTCTGTGAAATACCACATGGAAGGTGATATGGCTCCTCGCAAAACGCACAAGCGGGTTCCACACGATGTCGGAAATCCTTGTAAGATTATTTTACTAGCGGCTTGGGACTCCCAACGGGAGTCCGATTAAAAATGTGTATACATGAATGCCTATATGTTCTAAGTTCCCTCATATTCCAAAGGAGAAGGTCGGGCGCTCCGCGCCCGACCACAGGACTGGCTCGCCGCCTCCGGCGCCTCGCAATATTTATGGGGTAAGATAGAGGAATGACAGAGAAAAATTGGCTTGTTGAAAAATTGAAAAACCCTAAAATAGGTATCTTAAAAAAAGCACCCCTAAGAATGCACCTTCAAAAAATAAGCACCTCTAAGAGTGAATACTGCACTATTTCGGGCCTTCGGCCCCCTAGCAGCTGTTGTTGAACACGGAGAAAAAACGTTACCCCAATCCTAATACTATTATAGATCTAATTTCAGTGGATGACCCCTGGCTGTCGACAAATGCTTATATAATGCACGACACTGGAAAATGGAAAGATTTAAATCTGAAATTCGTCCTCACTTCGTATCGTGACTACCATTCAGTTCTAAACCATGACAAGTCTTTCTTGGAGTTTGTGTGGCCTGCAGTAAAAGTAAGTAATAATTAATAATTTTGGTTCTATAGTAATGTCCTTTTAGAACCTAATTGAAGAAGGTCTGAAACATTGGGACTTGAATGGTGACGGCATGATAGAGAATTTTGGGGCTGCTGATCAAACATATGTAAGTTATTTATTTTGACAACTGTCAATAATTCCGCATGCCTAGGATGCCTGGAAAATGGAAGGAGTCAGGTATATGACATATTTTATACAGCCGAAATTTTTACCCTATCTTTTAGCGCATACTGTGGATCCCTTTGGTTGGCCTCCCTCAAAGTTGGCGTCGTAATGTCAAAGGAGATCGGCGAAAGCCAAGAGGTGATTGACAGATTTACGGATAAATTGGAAAAAGCCAAACAGGTAAATTTGAATTCTTCAATTTTATATTTAACTCAATGTTTATTTAACTTTTATTAAAGGTATTCGAAGCGAAATTGTGGAACGGCAAATACTATAACTTCGATGAGGGCTCTCTCTGCAAGTCGACCATAATGGCGGATCAGTTGTGTGGGTATTGGTACTTGGAATCAATTGACCCTGCAATGGCGGCAGATGTATGAAATTTATTCATTTATTATATTTAAGTTTAATAGATATTTTATCAGTAATTTTAATACCACTAAGGGAGGACAGATAACATAATTAGGTAGACACAATCTTGGCTTATGTAAAATACGAGTTCTTGCTCAAAAACTTGTGCAGGTGTCTAAATATTCGGAATTGATAAATATTGGGGAAAACTGTGTAGGAAAAAATTAAATTTAAATGAATAACTAAATTTAACTAATTTAAATGACTGTAAACTAACCTCAACTGTTGTCAATGCTCGCTTCTTCAATGCTTCGCGAAACACCGCATGACTTGATGCTGCAGCATCTGGACCGTGATTATGCTGTGTTGGACCATGGACCACGCCCAAATTAGAATTGAGTGTGTGCAAAGTTCCGGTGCACCTTCTATCCCTTTTTACACAGCGCCAGATTGTTTTCTTTCCGTCCACAGTTTCTTTTGATTTCCAATAGAGGTGATTTTGGAAAATCAGCTTGTACAGCGGCTCGCCATCTATCTTTTTCTCAGTCATAACCTAAACTAAGTATGTTACAATTTTTAAACTATGTATTTTACAATTTTTGGCTGATATAAATTTACGATTTTCAAGCGTAATTTTATACATTTCTTAACAATCAAAACTTAGAGTTCTTAGAGCAGTGAAAACTTAATAATAAATGTTACCAATCTCGGACGCTCATCAATTTCATTTGGAGGTTCGTCATCATTCTCGTATGAAGATTCGTCATGGCTTTCGTCGTCCATAGGAAAATCGCCTTGGTCTTCTGCAAGCAAGCTGGAAAAATCCAAATCGGATACATAAAACTCTAAAATTGATGAAATCGCTATTAAAACAGAAAATCGATAAAGTGAATAGAGACGAAAACGCTGCAAATAGATGAATCACTCCCCCATTAACGAAAAATTGAAAGCAATGGCCAGTTCTGGTCTGTTCTGCAGACAGATGGGCTCTTTAATTCAGTGATAAATAAATGCTATATAATGTTATTCATGCAATATATTCATTCAAAATATTTTATAAAGGAAGAAAAATGCGCATTCTATATTATTCCACAACGTTTATGAGTCTTTTAGGGCCTTCTAGAACGTTCTAGAAGTCTTTCTTATATATGGGGGACGAATTGTCCTGGGGGACGAACTGTCCCTGGGGACGAACTGTCCCCGGGGACGAACTGTCTCTGGGGACGAAGTGTCCGGGGGAACTTTTGTCCTGCTCCCGAATAATAGTTTGATTTTATTCCGTCCCATAATTGGCAGAAGTAATAAACTTACTATTTTTCAAAAACGGTGTTAAGTTAGTCATATTTGTATTTAAAGTTTTTGTAAACCTTTCTACATACATGACACCAGAATTTCCTCCCCCAATATTCTTCCGACAACTATTTATGCCGAAGCCACGTATAACACCTTTTCAGCTCCTTCCCAAGGATCATGTCCAAGCTGCACTGCAGACAATTTATGAGAATAACGTGCTCAAATTCGGTGGAGGCCGTCTAGGCGCAGTTAACGGAATGTGTGCCAATGGGAAAATTGATCGCTCTTATATTCAATCGGATGAAATGTGGACCGGTATCACGTATGCGCTCAGTTCGTTTTACATGCAACAGGTATGGGTTATTTTCATATGCGGTTTTATACATATAATTGAATGCTTTTAGGGAGATGTCCAACGCGGATTTGACGTAGCTTGGGGTTGCTATGATGCTTGCTTCAACCGATCTGGATTACAATTCCAGACACCCGAGGCAATGTACCAAAAGAAATTCTATAGAGCTATTGGATATATGCGACCATTGGCAATTTGGTCAGTATTTTTGTTTAAAAAAAGTATTTTAAATGGGTATATCGTACACAAAGGAATGCTAATTAGTGCATAAGTTTCCCTTAAAATTACTATCATCACGTTGTTAGCCCATAGATATCTATGTAACCCGTTATTCCAGAAGTTTGATTAATTTAACTTCGGGCAGGAGCTAAGATGTTTTGAGATATTGGCCATGAAATTTATCACTGCTAGATAAACTTAAGTAATTTGAAAAATATTGGCCTAAAGAAATATTAAAACAATTGCCTAACTATGTAACTAAATATATTTCCTTCGATTTCAGGTCAATGTATACTGCACTTAGAACCCGCTTCGACTTACTCAACACAGATTCCCAACTTTTGAAACATGTCCGCACATCAGTGCCCGATTTTGGACCGGTAAGTGGTGAAGAAAAAGACGAATTCGAGTCTGCAATCGTCGATGTGCTTAAGTCGAACGGAGTAGAGCTGGATGACAAAGATGATTTTGAGGCGAAAGTTTTGAAATGAACGGCGAGATCGCTTCTGATGACCCAAAGAATAAGAAAGTGAAGCAGGATGCTTTTGTGGAGAGCGTGAGTAAGATTGTTACTGTGGGCGAGTTCATTTCGAGTGTCGACAGTCTTAAAGAGGAATCGCTCAACATCGATGAATCTAATACACCTGCCAAAGGAATATTATGTGATGACGGCCTTGAAGAACTGAAAGAAACGAAGCTACCACAAATAGTTGCTTAATTTCTTTCTTTTTATTAAGTTTCAATTTAGTTTTATACCAATAATTTGTTAGTTATTTATTAGTCTAGGGATTAGCATTTCTGCAACCTCAACTTTTTATGGATTCGTAAATTTGGTTCATTTCGCTTTTTAAAATATTGTTTTGCCCAAATTGCAGTTATTAGCGCTGTCTGTATTTCAAATTTGGGTTGTTATGATTCACTGCAAAACGAAGGGAAATATGAGGAAAATAAAGTTGAAGAGTAAAATTGATTAGAAAACATAAATAAGAGAAAAAGATTAATAAAATAATAATAAATTAATTTTTCTGGGTAGCTGTGCTCGAATAATTTATAATCAATGAATAACGCATTTCGGGAGCTGGCTCGATGAACACCCCATCGTGAAATACAGGCAATTGTTGCGTATTTCAGTTATTTTCCATTTTTACCTTATTCTTTATTTTTGTCTAACTTTATACATTGATTTAAATTTTTGTTCAAATTTGTTTACTTCCAAATATGTAGCTGATATAAACGACATATATTGCTTGTAATTGTCCAATAAAAATTATTTACATGTTGTCACAATAAAACAAACTTTCTTACATTAATTGCATTCATTGACATTCAAGTTGACATAGGAATTCTCAAATAATAAACTTTAGTAAACTCATAGAGATCAATGGAAATGTTTTGAGATCAATAGAAGGAATTCAAAAGATTGTGAGATCCAAAGAAAGGTGTGAATCAGGAAATGTTTACAATCGAATATTATACAAAGAAATACAAATGGTCAGTGAAATTGCGGAGCTCGGAAACAGGGTTAAGAGGTTTAGAGTAATATTAATAATGATAACATAGGCTGGAAATGAACCCGAATTCCAAATTATTCAGCCAGCACCGTTAGAAGAGTGACATTTTATCGTTCGTGATTAATTTTATTGCTATTCTGTAGAAGCTCCGAAATTTGGTAATTGCGGTCCTTCCGTAATCACATAATACTACATCTTTGTAGTGCAGATCCAACAGGTAGCCATCCTCCCCCATTCCCCAGTCCACTTGTACTCCCGTGGCCACCGCAGCAAGGAACAAGATTTAGGAGAAATCTTCTCACTCGCCTGGTTGTTTTTCCAGCGCTGTTCAATCCAAATTTCACTCCACTTGAAGAAGCCGAAGGAGAGAGCGTTGGCAGAAGATCGAGCTGAAAAGTTTGAAATTTTAGCGCACATATTTTGGAAATTGTGATTCAAATAATGTTTTTACTCTCACTAAAGATCAAGAAAACGCAAAGGCAAGTTTAAATTATTGCTCATCCACTTATCCAAATTTTTAACGTGAAATCTGAACCGGAATCCGTTACTATAGTAAAATCCTGAAAGTTACCGAAAATCCTTCTTGAAAAGGCACAATAAATTATTGCGCGCATTTCAGTGATATAAAATTTTGCGTAAACTTGTTTTTAAGCATTTTATGTGAAATCAATCCTAACATAAATAGTCGTCATATAAAATTTTGAAAACTTAGTGGAATTAACTTGAGTTAACTTCGTGAGTTGATAATACAAATGGTGTACCTCATCAGAGTCACTGCCACCGTCGTCCAACTCAATTTCATCTGTCAGCAAACATTCATCTCTTCGGTATTGGGTACCCCATCCACCTGTGTGATTGTTAATCATGGAGAAGGTGGATTTTGAGGAACCGTTTTTACTTTCATTGCCAAATAACACACTTGTTGTTGCTTTGGAGCTATCTTTGACGTCTCCGTTTTTCGACGAATGTTTCGGCCTGGAAGGGTTCTCGCTGCCATTCACGATAATTTGAGAGAAGTCGGATGAGAAACCATTTGAGAGTGGTGCAAGGAGGGGCTCTCGGATGTGCTGATTGTTTTGTTTATTTCCAAATGTATGTTGCTTACTGTCTTCATTATTAGATTTTATTCTGGAAGGACGGCTGTTTCTCCGGGATTTCTCGTGCTCTATCACGTCGTCCTCATCTTCATCGTCATGGTCAGCTAGTGAAAAATGATTGGTGACCAGTGGTGGAGACAATTGTCTTACATCTAAAGTTTATGTTCATAGTTGTTTCCATTTTAGATATATTGATGATTGATCCATTTAAGAAAGGGCAAAATATTTTTAGTTTTTGCCTGATCTAGTTGCAAAAATTTCGGACCCACAGGATTGATAATTTTTAGAAATATGTAAAATGTTCAAAACTATTCGTTCTAATTCAAGTCTATAATATTAGTCCACAATCCTCACCTGAACGATGGTCATTCATAGAGGCAAGCAAAGGTCCTGACGAGGACGCCATTTATCACCTCTGAAAGTTTACATGTACAACAAAATGCGTATGTAAAAATACGCATATATAAATATCTATTTAGGCAAAAATCCTAATACAATGAACATTTTCAAAACTGTAATATGCATTTATTCAGGTGTTATTAACTATAAAATGTATAGTACAATACAATTATTGTCCTGTTTCTCTATATTTCATTCTATTTCGTCACAGGCTGCGGAAAATGACGTGTCAGCGGCAGCCAATCTTTGTAATACTCTCGATCCAAATGGCCAGCATTGTTGGCCCAATCCGTTACAACCAAACCCAATGAACTTTCAAACATGAACGACTGGAATACTGGAATTATTAGCACGAAAGTCCAAATGTTTTTACCATAGTGCTTTCGGCGACGCGTTGAGGTTTTAATTCTTCAGTGCTGGCTTTCTGAAAGCAGTTATAATCAGGCCCGTGAGGTGTCATCATGGAATGAAGACTGGCACCACCTGGTTGGAATCCACCACCTTTTGCCTCATAGCTACCCATGATCAAGCCCATATATTCAGCCATACAATTACCTGTAAAAATTGGATAAAACGTAAATAGTTTCTGGACTGCTTTGGTTTTTAACTCAAATGAAGCGCTTGGTTTAATTGTTATTTTTGAAATAATAGTCGTCGCTGTCAAATTTCTAAAAACTCACGATGATAGTATGGTGGTCGGAAAGTATGCTCAGCTACTCCCCACCTAGGCGGAAATATTACAAAGTCGGCTAACGCTACACCTGGCTCGGACGTTGGAGCTGTGAGTACAGTGAAAATACTTGGATCGCAGTGATCAAATGAAACACTATTGATTGTCATGAAGCGGCGCAAATCGTATTTGAATGGCACATAATTACCTTTCCAAGCCACCACGTCGAATGGAGAATGACTCTGAAATAAGTATATTAGTGTATAAGATAAGGTAACTTTCCTGAGTAATCTAGTATGGACTAAATACTGAATATCCAGTCAGCTATACTATGGTTCTTATGTTGGACTAAATTAGATTTAGCATTTTTCTTCTTGGATGCAGATTTTATGTTAGTAACCAGAGAATCTGGATATTCACATTTGCATTGAACATTATTCAGAATTACTTCACGAATAACATTCATTAAAAAGCCAAATCTCGTCTTAAAGGATAATATCTCTGTATTTTTCACTCACCACATACTATTCTCATGATTACAATTACTATTATTATGATTACAATTATTATGATTACTATCCACATGATTACAAACCTGCACCGCTTCAAAGAATGTGCCTTGGTATTTGTTTATGATTTTGAAATCTATGCCATCCTTCGCAGTTTCGTCGAACCATGCTGTAGGTGTCAGAAAATCATGTGGATTAGCGAGTCCGTTTGCTCCAATAGGGCCCAAGTCTGGCAGTTGAAAGTGAGCCCCGAAAACTTCTAGTACATATCCACGACTGGGCCCATCAACTTGCACGGAAAATCGAATTCCTTGTGGAATTACAACGATCTCATACGGTTCTACAAGCAGGCGACCAAGTTCCGTGATGATCTTCAAAGAACCCAGTTGTGGTACTGAAATAAAATATAATTGAAAGTTTCATATTTTGAATTTTTGCTCATTGATTATGTTAGTACAAATGAGTGTAAGTGAAGATTACTTTTGTGTTGCCATAGTTTTGTATATTAAACATAACGACAATTCCTTAAAAGAATTTATAAATACTCGCAGAACCAAAGAGCCCTTTGTTTTCTGAATTTGTTCGAATTTTGTAGTCTGACAACAAAAGAAACTCGTAAAGTCATGTTTTAGTGATGTTTCTTTTAGCGTTTTCTGCAATTCGATAATGTAAGGTTATATACTACTTATATAAAACTTCGCGATTCGGTTTGGAGCATACTAAACATTGATTTTTTGTTTTATTAAATTGAGTGTTACAAATAGTTACGCGAATTCAAGACTGGAATTTTTCCACCAAAAACTAGCATTTTAGATGAAAACTTTTATTGCTTAAACTTACCAATTAAAAAGTCTCCGTCGGCATTCTGTATAGCAGAGTTTATCATTGAAGCATTGCAAGAATAGTTATGAATTGCAATGCCGTTTCGAACTGTCGGGTCACCAGCTCCACACACTGTGTATAAGCCCTAAAGTTAAACTTTAGGTGTTAATTTTATATCATGAGACACAATCGTATAACTTCTCAGTAGATCGTACCTCAACAAAATCAATTCCTTCCAGCTCAGGTATTGGGAACGGCTTCCAACGCAGTTGGTTTGGATTTGGCTTGAAGTCAGAAAAATTGTTTGTAAAATGCTCTGCATTTGACAAATTTGAGGAAACAAAAGGTTTATGCACTACACTTGGCAGGGCTCTAAATTCAAAGCGATCAATTCTACAAATACAGGTGCATTTAAAATGTAATAAAAATTATCCGTCTTATATTTTGTTATTTGTATCATCCGAACTAAATGAAGTGCTCAATTTTTACAAAAATTATAATCATTCTAATCTGGTGCTCGAAGTCCAAAAATCAGTAAATTGCGCAAAATTTACTATACTATGCAAATAGTTTGAACATTACCTGTAGAGCCATGTCCGCTTGTTATCTTTCCGAGGGACAGTGAAGGCAGTCCCAGAGAGCTGTTCACAATAAAGGCCATAAGGACACTGTTGGGGATTGTTCTGTCCATTAGGCGGTAGGGCATCTGGATATCCAGGAGCGGTACTATTAAACTCATTTCCGAAGCCTGATAGGTAAGAAAGCTGAAATAAAACCAAAATAGGAACAGAGGGGAAAAACAAATTTCTAAATTTTTTTATAAATTACAATATTATAATATTTTGCCAATATGGCTTCTTTGGATAAGAACATAATATTTGCCTTATATCATTCCGATTTGTAAAAGGAATTCATTAATTGGAGTAAAAACATTTTCAAACATAAAAAACAAACCTGGATAAAATTGTCACTTTCAGCTGGTTTTGCTTTTTGTGTGGTCATTTTCGTAGCGGATTCGGGAGTAGCAATAATTGAATGCGAGAAAACCAAACACACGTGCTGATTTGTTGTTTATTTGTTGGTTTTCAATGAAACTTCCGACCTTTTCTCTCCATTCCTTATTGCTGTCCATCGGTCCTTTCTGTATATGCATTGATTTAGGGCGGTCCAATGATCCATTTAAAGGGCGATAATGCATCATTATGATGGCTCAATAATATTGCATGCTGCACGACGCAATATTTTTTATATTCACTAAAGCGGGCATTCACCACCGTGTTTGTAGTAACCAGCAACATGATAATCGTAATCAGCGGTAGATGAACTCAATCTAAAGAAAAATATTTTTTAAAGAACCACAGTTGCAATTTATTATAGCCGAAATGTTGCGCACAATAATAAATTAATCATCTACAAAATATCAAAACTGCTCAAGAAAAGAAAATACTTGAATAATCTGCATCACGGCAAAAATA
>JAKKPZ010000824.1:0-15765 GCA_022814885.1 Ditylenchus destructor | reverse complement strand
ATGCATTGGACTTGACATTGATTGGTCACACCATTCAAGGCCCGTGCCTCCAGCCAAGCATATGCCCTATAGAAAACTGTCGTCAAAGCGCAGAGCGAGAAACAAACTATAAATGATTCACCTTTGCAGCGCACTTTTGTCTCCAATCGACTTTTTTGCGTGTGACCACCGGAGGCTATCGCCGCCGCCCTGCCCCACCGCTATATGACTACACCTTTGCTCTCTTCGTCGCCTCTTCGGCTAGGCAGACTCTGTGGCTTAGGGGGGAGGAGAGGGGGGGGGGAGGACTGGAAAGTAAATGCAAAGCTTACCAAGGTTTTCGCTGGCTGTAAAGGAGATCAAACCTGGGCTGCGGACTGCGCACTTCTTCCTTACCGCTCCCCAAGGCCACCCCATTTTTGGAGTTCCCTGCTTCGATTTTTGCTTCTAATGCCCATATATGGGAGCTGGGGATAGGCAGGTGGGGAATGAGATGAGCTAACAGCGGTGAGCTTTTGTGGAGGGAAAACCGGTATTGCTATTTTCACGTGGAGCTTGAGCGGGTAAGCAAAAAGGGGACAAGAGACATTAGACGGAATCAAAAGTTCATGGCCGCTGAATGACGGGGCGGTGTTTGGTTGACGTTTGTCGCAAGTTTTTGATATTCGTGAGAGGTGGATTTGAATAGGGAAATGCCATTTTGGGATGTGAGTTGAATTTGTTTCGAACGCCAAAGGAGACACCTCCGCTTAGGCTTAAGCGTAAGCTTAAGAGTTGATGCTTGAATTGGCATAACGCTAGAAATTATAGGCCAAATCTTTGATTGTTCTGATTCAGTGATTATGACTCACTTGTGATGTATGTCAACACAAGGTGTTCGAGATCAGTGGATTTTTATCCAAACTTGAGAATTTTTGGCCTAGTCTCAAAGTTTGAAAAAAAACATCCACGCATCTCGATTGATCGACTTGAACTTGATCGAAACTCTAAAGTCTTAGCTGTTGCTTGAGCCTTACTCATTCTTCTAGAATGTTCCAGGAAAAAGTTATGTCTTAAAGTTGCACTGCGGGGAATTTAACAATCGGGAAATTTAATCAAAATTATTATTGTGATTCATCGAATATATATTGAATACGATTACAAACAATATTAGCGGGCCATTCATTGAGCCATATTCATGAAGCTGTTATAGATACGTGAGGGTTTTCCAAAAATAGTTCTTTTTTGTCACAGATTTTCGAAATTTCCCGGCAAATTCAAACAATAATTATTTTATTTAACCCCTATGAGGGGGTCAGATTCGGTTTTTCTTTCAAGAGAACCAAGCCTAAGCTTAACCTAAGCCTAAACATATGCCCATTTAAGGGTTTTTACACAACGCCACATGCCAAATCTGTGAGAAAAAAGAACCACTTCTGTGTCAGGAATAACCTTTACGTGTCATAGATACAATCGGGAGGAAATATTTGATGTTCAAGGAACAAAAAAGATAAAGGTAAGATGTTCCAGTGTACTGTCATTGAACTAAAAAGCGATCTAGGTGAAAAATTTTTATTTTTTTTCTAGAAGAGCCCTCTTTTTTTGAACGCCGATGCTTCGCTTTAAGGTAAAATAATGCCCTATGCGAATTTTAATATGACCAATGGGCGCCGAGAGGTCTGTATCAGGCAAAGGTTAATAACAGTAAAAAGGCAGTTTTTAATTCCACAGAGCGTTTCTCCTGGTATTGATCCCTGCAATTAATTTTTTTTCTCAGATTCTAGAGAAGACCTCTGGGCGCCTTGAATATGGCATTATTTTACCTTGATAACAAGCTTGGGGTTGAAAGAAATTCAAATTTTGTTTCACCGGGATCATTTTTTCGTTCAATGACAGTATATGCGAAAACAAATATAACGGATACTAATAAAAAATCAATATTGCAGGAAAAAAGATAACAAATTCAGCAATCGGAAAACTTTACATGAATTTCATGAGTAAATTTAGGTCCAATTCTACATATGGGATGTGGCAAATTTGGCCATTTTCGACGTTCGTCATCTTCGTTCACAAGAATATGCATGCAGACAGTTCCAAGTCCATTGCTTGGCTTCCAGCGTAAAGTGTACTCTGTTGTGAGAACATTTTGTTCTATGCCGAATTCTGAATTTGAAATATTAGTATGTATTGGGTATAATTATTCAATCGACCTCTAGAGGGGGCAAAATTAGAGGGGGTAAAATTAGAGGGGGTTAAATTAGGGAGTTTACGGTATAATATGTCACGGTGCACCAAAACTGAAAAAAATGGGAACAGTGCAGAAAACCACCTATTTAGGGGTTTTTGGGTGCGCTGAGTTCGAAAAAAATGTTAGTTTTTTCATCGGATGCTGTTTTGACCTACTTTTCGTGTCGGGACCAAAAATGGCCGATACTAGACGAAAATTTGATAAATATGTTTCGTATTAGGGCAATGTTTTTTGGTCCATTTGTGGAATTTGTACATATGATTGTGTCCTGCAAGTCAACAACTTACGTTAGTTGGTGACAATATAACTTTATGGCTCAAAAGCCAAAATTCACAAATTTCAAAATCTATTAACTCTTTTTCCTGACATCCATTTTTTGAGATCTTGGTGCAAAATGTTCCTAGGGCATAGGCGAAAAAAAGTATGCAAGATCTTTTAAACATCTTTTGAAAAAGTGTTAATTTCGTCAAAATAATGAAAATTTTGACCATTTTTTTGGCTATTTTTTCATGAATTTCTACATTTTTTAATTCAGATCTAAAAACCGTGACACCGGGTCTTGCCGTCATTTTGGTACCAAGATCTCGAAAAACGGTGGACTAGCAAAAAAGTTAATAGACTTTTAAGCAAGCCAATTTTGGTCAAGAAATGACACTTTTTAGCCGAAAACTGGCATTTTTTGATGCGATATCAAAAAACTAAGCGCAGATTTGGAATCAGCGCATTAAAATACCCATAAAAACACTTTTTGCTGAAAAGTTTTGAGACTTTTCAAAAAATCGATTTTTTTCGAGACCCATGTGGGGGACCCTTTGGTCCAAAAATCGATTTTTTGAAAGGTTCCGACATTTTTCTGTAAATAGTGTTTTTAGGGTCTATTTGAAGCGCTGATTCCGAATCTGCAATTATTTTTTGATATCGCATCAAAAAAATATCATTTTTGGCTAAAAATGAACATTTTTGGGTAAAAAACTGGGGTCCTGACACGAAAAGTGGGCCAAAATCGCCTCAGACGAAAAAAACAATATTTTTTTCGAACTCAGCGCGCCAAAAAACCCCTAATTAGACTATTTTTGGAAAAGTTCTAGGTTGTTCCCATTTTTTTCAGTTTTGGTGCACCGTGATGTATCTGTATGTAACACAGGGCGTTCAATTTAAATTGGAAGATTTCTTTTCTAAATATCTTTTTTGAATTCGCGCCACGAATATAAGTGTTTATACTCATTTTGTAGCCAAGACTTTACCATTTTGTTTAAAAAAAAGATCAGCCCGATCGGCCCACAAAAAAGTGGATAACGGAGTTGTCAAAGTCAAAATTTTTTTCCAAAATTCTAGCTTTGCAAAAATTGAGTTTTGGGCCATGCGGCATTTTTTACAGGGAAAGTGATTAATCTGAGGTCGGATTCGGATTCCCCACAATTTTTTTGGTAGGATAGTGATTTTTCCAGAATTTTTGTTTTTCGCCAATTTTTGGACACCATAGGGGTACTATATGGAATTTTGGAAGGAAAATTTTGACTTTGACAACTCCGTTTTCCGCTTTTTTGTGTGCCGATCGGACTGATCTTCTTTTAATATAAAATGGTAAAATCTTGGCTACAAAATGAGTATAAACACTTATATTCGTGGCGCGAATTCAAAAAAGATATTTAGAAAAGAAATCTTCCAATTTAAATTGAACGCCCTGTATAAGGTGCCAAGTCTATATATCTAATACTTTCTACCAATTTTATATCAACTTTTACAACACATTGACACGCACCGTATGGGCGTCCGTCCACTTTCACTCTAGCAGGTTTACGATTTGATTCTTCTGTGAATTCGTAGCTGTCACGTTCTGATGAGTCATGCGCACAATTGAATTCCTGCAAACAATTCTGGAACTCATTCCGCAAAAAGCTGCTGACAAAGTTCGGCATTCGAGATCCAGGAAGTCGGATAACGGATTTTGTCACAGGTAGAACGGTCTGATATAGCAATGAAGCCTTTGCGAAGAATTTCTAAATTTATAAGTAACAATTGGAACATAACAAAGGAACATTCTAGAAGATTGCTCAACGGCTCAAACGGTCGCTAAGGCTTGCAATTGAGCACTCGTATGCCAAATTTCAGCTATAAATAGTTCGAGAACAGAAGGTTTTTATCGTAATTTTGTGCTTTTAGGCCAAAAACTCTCATCTCCTTGTAATTTCTAAGTCGACTGAAATTGGACGGTTTTCAGAGAATTTTACTCTAGAAATGATAAAACAGACTTGTATCGCCTTTGTGAACAGGTTTTTAGCCTAATTTTGAGCTTTTTGGCCATAAACTCTCTAAGTCGAAGAATTGGACGTTAAGAAATGCATAAAAAATTTGTCGATAAATAAAAAAGAGACTTGTATCGCCTTTGCCAAAAATTTCTCGCCCGGCTGCCAGTCCCACAGAAGAAAGTCTTGTCGCAATGTTTCATTGGGCTGGTCCAGTGACGCAAAATATTGACGACATGCTCCATTAAAGTTGTCACCAAATATAAAAGCTAACACAACGTCGTCGTCAGAGAACGTCGCAGAAGAGAATACACAATCCATTATCTGAAATAAAACGGTCTCTGGTAAGTTATTAGCCTAAGAATGTGATGTCTTTACGATGGCATAGAAAATAGAATAGTCTCGACTCTAATAGCGCCCCTCATAGAGCGTTTTCTTCGGTACTTCTTTAGTCCCCCCATCGGATGGGGGGGAACTAAAGATTTTATAAGGCGATTTTCTTTAGTCCCCCCATCCTACAATTTCCGAAAAATCCATAGGGCCCCCATTGATTTTTTCGAAAAACTTTCTTCACTCTAGGCAAATTTGATCCAATAAGGCTTCCGGAAAACATTTGCACCAACTGTAAATAGCGGAAGCGATTTTGGCAAATTCCAAATTTGGGCGGTTCCGGAGGTTCAAATTTTTGGCGGGAAACCACCAACATCGCATATCCAATGCTATGCATCTTTAACTCACAAGTATGACTCGCGATGTACATATCAAAGCTGGGCTATTCAGCACCGAATCCAGAAATGTGCTTGACGACACACCAAACATTTGGCTTATGTACATTTTAGTCAGTGGCAGGGGCTGGCTCAGTAGACGAAGGAATGGCTGAATTGTGCTTTCTAATATAAATGAACAGCGATCGAAACAAATTTCGTCGACACGATAATTTCGCTTTCCTGAATCCATGGCGAGAGGTTTGATGACAAATTGGTGAAAACTTTCGAGCAACTCGGCAGAAAAGGGGATTACATTTAAGTAAATCCCCGTAAAGCAATGGCTTTTAACGGCGTGATAAAATGTTTCGTCTTGAGTGCGGTGGAAGTCGTCACCATTCAATGCTAGGTTTGCTTTAGTTCCTGAAAAAAAATTACAAACAATGAACAAAAATGTGCCATTTTTTAAGTATCAATAAATTTAAAATTAGTTCCAAGTGCACTGAAAAAGTGCACTTTAAAACCGTTTATTTTATTTGCTCAGAGCATCGAGCCAGCTTGGTAGGCCGAGCCGGACACACATTTACTCAATGCTGACGGATCTTAAGGACGTACAAAATGCTCATCGGTTTCTAAAAGATATTTTAGGCAATCACCTATTTTTTTTGATTCAAAACATTTCAAATTAGTAGCGAATGCGTGGTATAGAACCCTTATTTTATTTGCTCTGGATCATAGACCCGGTTTGGTGACCGGAAACCCACCGTCCGGTGTCCTTGTGCGGCCCCCAAAATCAATAGGTCCCCTATTGATTTTTTTGTAAATTTGCAAAAAATCAATAGGCGGGACCCTATTGATTTAAATGTATTTTTTGAAATACATTTGTGAAAAAAATCAATAGGGTCCCCCTATGGAATTTTTGAGAAAAAAAAATTTGGGATGCGCACTTCCATACAAGCGCCCATGTTTGCATAACAACACACAATGTCCTTGAAACCTACTTGCGGATTCCACTGCAGGACCCCCTCTGCTTTCAAGGATGAACAGATGATTACATATATGGTAATATTCAGGTTTCACATCCGATTCTTTCGTGTGCTCCATTCGATTAATTTCCAAGGGCTTTGGCATAGCAACAATGCTCTTTTTTCCACTGCTGCTCATGACCAGGGCTGCGGTGTAATGCTCGTCTGATTTTAAATCACTCGTCCATTTGTAACCATGGCCGTCCCACTGTAACAAGAGCCAAATCGTTATGAGATACGGTCATGGTGGGGAAATTCGATAAATGCAAAGGAAGGCTTCATCGAGGCTTTATCGAAGTTTTCTAGTAAGCGCGAATCGCCGGCCACTATTTCCTGCTGTTTCCCAGCTGCGTGCAATCGTTGTTTTCTTTCCAACGAGGGAAACGAATGCGCGCAGCTGGGAAACAGCAGGAAATAGTGGCCGGCGATTCGCGCTTACTAGAAAACTTCGATAAAGCCTCGATGAAGCCTTCCTTTGCATTTATCGAATTTCCCCACCATGGATACGGTTCGAAATACGGTAATATTTCTAACCATATCCTTGTGGAATTCTTCCCACGTTGGGGTTTTTGACAATTTCGAGCGAAATATTGTTCTTTTGAGCGATTGATGAGGTCGCTGAATTAAAATCGTGCAATATTTTTAGCACAAGGTGGGAAGAGTTTTTTTGGGTATTATTATGGTATTATTTTAACGTCCAAATCCAACACGATCTTTATGGGTAATATTGGGCAGAGCACAAAAATGAGGTTAGAAATTCCGTTTTAAGAAATACCTAAAAAATAGATATAATTTCATGAGGTTGCTGCTGAGACTAGGTCAAAATACCTCCCCGGTCATAATCCCATTCAGTGACCTTTTTTGCCATAGGGTTTTACTGGAACATTCGCCGGATCTCGATTCAAGGTTTTCGAGATTCAAGTTTTTTGTCTCAAATTTTCGTCTTTTCAAAAAAAGTTGAAATTTTGAGACAAAAATAATTAAATCTCGGGAACCTTGAATCGAGATCCGGCTTGCAATATACCGGTCGGTAGCCCAGAGCCTTAGCTCTAATTTACGCCATTACTCATCCTTCTAGAATGTTCCAGTAAAAAGTTATGGCAAAAAGGTCAGTGGGGTGATTATGACGGGGGATTTTGACCGCTTCCCGTTGCTGCTGTATACCGTATTCATGTCCCAGCCGGCGTAGTCATCCAAAAAAGTTTGAGGTATGCGTTGTCCCTCAAAGAGATGGTGGTCAGGATTTTCTATGTCCCACTCTTGCATCACTTTGAATTTTGGTGACGGATAAATGTATTCCTCGATGATTTGCGGAGTCATTCCGGAGTCGTTGTCGATGGGCTTCCAAAAACTCGGGTATTCAGAGGTGCTGTAGATACAGTCTTCTCCATCATTACAATTTGGACCATATATTTCTAAATAGGACGGTGGATAGAGTGGAAGACTCTTAGCTCCACTTTCAATCATGTCGGCAAAAGTGCGATTTGTCATTCGAAATAAATCCAGCTTCCCGCGACTCAGCATCGCGAATATATCCAACTGAAACGATATAGGGTTATGAACACTATTATTTCTGCTATTTAAGATGCTCCGTTTCTGGATTTTTTAGCGCCCTAAACCAGTATGAATTAGTGCTCCAAGGAGGTTTTACGGGAATTTTTAGGGTACTAGCTGGTTGTGGCGCCTTCGGCGCCACAACCAGCTAGGAAGCGGTTAGCGTGCATCCGCGGCGCTTCGCGCACCGCCATCAGCGGTCAGGTTGGGTTGTTCGGGAGCAGAGCAGCATGAGACTATTTCGGGCCTGCGGCCCTCAATAATGCTTATAGTCGGGCCTGCGACCCTCAATAAGCCGAAATATTTGAAAATTTTGGACTAACGGACAAAATAAGCACTGGTAAGAATGGCCTTTTTGACTGAATTTTGTCTAAAATTTGTCTATATTTAGCTAAAATCTGTCTATATTTAGCTAAATTTTGACCTCAAATTCGTATTCCCCGCTAAAAATTAGTCTAAAAAGGTCTATTTCCAAAATAAGCACCCCTAAGAATGCACTTTCCGTCCGGACGGAATCAGCCAAGTTGGCGAATTACTATATATAAGGGATTTTTTAGGTTCTAAGCTTCCTTAGCGGTTCCGAAGATAGTTTCTTGATTCTACTAGAAAAGCCCTTTTTAATGAAAGTTTTTGCGAAAGTTGTCGGACACCTATCAACTTAGAGGCTTTTCAAATTCGACAATTTTTCGGAAACTGTCACACCATTAGCTATTCAATGAGCTATCACTCATAAAAATCTATAACCTGGATCCTGAGACCTCGGCGTTCAACATGCAAAAGTGTGTAAATTCCCAAAATTAACCGGTTAATCTCAGCTTTACCCAATGTCCAAAATTAACCGTAACTTGTACGCTTTCTATTTTTTTCGATACTGAGTTACTGGACGTTATGGTTCAATTCTTGCTCCTAGGTACCTGAGATTCTGGATGTTTTAGGACCCTAAAACATATTTCGGCATAATTCGGCTATAAATACTATCCCCTTTTCAACAACGCAAAGGGTCTAACGGTCCGGGAACGGATGGAATTAAAGGGCTAACTTACTTGGGAGATTCAATAATTTATTTGAGGTTCGACATAGAATTTCAGTGTTTGAAATACTTTTTGTAAAAAGCTTTGTAAAAAGTAGCATAGAAAGGTAAACTTTAAATGGTTTAGTTTAGCCAAACTGCAAGATATAAGATACATTTTTTACACTTGTTAGTGAATTTATACTAGAGATCGGCCGATACCGATATATCGCCGATAATATCGGTTATATCGGTATCGGTTTTTCAA
This sequence comes from Ditylenchus destructor, assembly GCA_022814885.1. Taxonomy (NCBI): domain Eukaryota; kingdom Metazoa; phylum Nematoda; class Chromadorea; order Rhabditida; family Anguinidae; genus Ditylenchus; species Ditylenchus destructor. The sequence continues at coordinate 6,753 of JAKKPZ010000824.1, read as the reverse complement.
TTTTTCGAAAATTTTCTTCAAAAAATGGCCATTTTTTGAAGAAAATAGCGGTTTTCTCAATTTTCGTGGCGGGACCACCTAAAATCTGACCTCAAATTCGGATTCCCCGCATCGAAAAACCCCTATATAGGTGAAATCGGCTAAATTCCGGATTCTCGATTTTCCGGTTAGAAACCCCGGCCCAACAGAAACAGTAAAAATTGATCAAAATTGCGAAAAAATGAACAAAAACATGACTAAATTCAAAAACATGAAAAAATAACCTAAAAGTGCAAAAGAATGAACTAAAACCCGAAAAAATGACAAAATAAGGGCAAAAATGCAAATTTTTTGACAAATTTGACTCATTTTTGGTAAAATTTGAAAATATCGGTTCGACCGATATATCGGTATCGGTAAAACGGTTTGGCCGATCTCTAATTTATACTTCCGGCCCACCTTGAAGTAAAATTTCCTTCAACTTACCCATGTGCCGAAAGGAAATACAATCATTTTTGTTTAAGCAGAATGATGGTAACAAGCAATCCTTCTAATTTTTGTGATACTATAGAAAAATACAGATGGAAGACAGAAGAATTTATTATAGTTTCAGGAATTTTATTTTGGATTGTGGAATGCATTATAAGAAACATGCATGGACGCGATGCCAACAATCAATATTCGGCGCAATTTCGAAGAACAATTTGGTATATCCACTCTCAGCTCGCTTCGCATTCACTAAAAATGAACATCGCAAAACGATAACAAAATCAGCATTTTGTATAAAAGTTGATTTTTATAAAATTTTAGAATTCTGAAACGTCAGTGAAAATTAAAAATTATTTCAAATAATTTGGTCAAAGCCTTCTGTGGCTGAACCCCAGTTGTAGTTCAAATCGTTTTTAAACATAGAAAGAATAGTTAAAAATAGTATAATTACTCGTAATTAGAAAAGGGATTGTGAAAAAAATCGAAAATTTTTAATTTCTGAAAAATATATCTGAATTTAGAGAAAAAATTGAGATACAGTGATTAACATCAAATTTGTGACAAATATAGTGAAAAACCCAACCGTGTTTTCATTAAGTGCACTTTTCAGTACAAAATTTTAAAAATTTAAAAATTCTGAAAAATCTGCTGAAAACTAGGGTAAAAGTTGATATAAAGTGAGTAACATCAGATTTATGACAAACATTGCGAAAATCGCTTCAAAAATGTCTGTCAGTGCGTCAGTCAGTGGGCTGTCGTTTCGACTCCTTAGAGGTCGTTTTGGACCCAGAGTTTGTGACCCTTATAAGTTTTATCCCCATAAATCCGTAAAAATCGAATCCGAATTGGGGTCGACATAGGTCGAACAGGTCGAAACGGGGGTCGGAATGATGCCATTTTTGGTCTTTTCAAGGCTGTAAGGGGTCATATATAGGGTTTTCGGGCTCGGTGAACACGAATCTGACAAAATTTTGGGGCACACCACGAAAGATATACTTCGGCGCTAGACGCCGCGATAGCGGCGGCGTTTTTTCTAATTGTTGAAACACTGTTTTTGGGTTAATTCATAGGCACACATTCAAAAAACGGCGCCTGAAAAGGGTGCCGTTGTAACCACACATACATCAAAAAAGCATGCATTGTAACCGTAGTATTATCCCCCCCCATTTTCAAAAAATCATAAAAAAATGGCCAAAAAGCATGAAAATGGTCATTTTTTCGCTGAATTCGTATTTCACATTATTTTAAAATTTTGCAATTTTTAGACATAAAGACGGTAACATTAAATTTATGGTCAAACATAGTAAAGTCAGTTCGAAAATTACACTCACAATTTGCTGAAAACGAGTATATCTGTAAAGTGCATTTTTATGAAAAAGCGAAACAAAAAGTCGCTGGTGATTCATAGTCCAGGTGAATATCACATTTTTCATTTTTTTGTATGAAGCAAAGTAATATTTTCCTCATTTTTAGGTGATTTCAGTTGAGATCAAACCCGGAGAAAAGCGATACATGTCATGCGAGCGCCGCTATGGAAATGACTCCAAATTTCTCCGCTTCTCCAACAACGCTGATTATGAGATGCTTGAGTGCACCTGCAAAGCACATGATTGTTGAGCTACTCATGGCCTTTTCGCAGTGGACATATCAGGTAATATTTTATGCATTTCGATTAAATCGGTGTCATCATCAATATGGCTTTGATAAGACATTACTTACGGATTTATACTTATTAATCGTCTTCTCATCACCTCTTCATCTACTTATTTATCGTCGTGCCCGGCCCGGACCGGGCACGACGAAAACTTTTTTAAAAGGTGCCTAATTTGGTGCAAATTTTTGAGAAATTTTCGAAAAAAAATTACCGAAATTATATATTAAACATTACCTCAACACTGAAAATTTTCATCTCCAACCTCACGTATTAAAAACTTTTTTCTTTGATCTTTACATTGTATCTTAGAGATTTTTAAAATTTTTTTTGCCTGCGGCGCGATTTTATCCTTCAGCTTTTGCTGTAATTTTAGATAGCGGCGCAATTTTAGATGCAAATTTCAAGCATAATTTATAAACAATAATGATTTCATAGATTTTGTGTGTACTTTTCGCGCTGTTTTCAAGTTTGTCATATATCCTATAAAAATATTGTATTTTTGTGGAAAATATATACTTTTGTGATACAAATAATGGGGAACAGAGACTACATTCACAATTCCAGCGCAATGTATAATGCATACACGGCAACGTAACATCTGCCACCCGACAACTGCCACCCCGACATCTGCCACCTCCGACATCTGCCACCTCGACAACTGCCACCCCGACAACTGCCACCCCTAAGGCAAAAACGACAACTGCCACCTCGACATCTGCCACCCCGACAACTGCCACCTCCGACAACAAATATTTTTATATATTTTTTCAAACAACTTCATAACAGAGTTAAACAATAGTAAATCAATAATCGATGTATCCAGCACAATTTTGGAGAAACTGAACAGGGTTTTCAAGATTGGATCTCACAATTTCGAGATATGCCCTCAGGGCATATATCCAAGCCTAAGCCTGCACTACAGCCTAAGCCTAAGCACTACAGCCTAAGCCTAAGTTTGGTTGAGTCTGTACAGCAGCCTAAGCCCCAAGCCTAAGTTCGGGATTCTGCACAGCAGCCTAAGCCATATCTCGAAATTGTGAGATCCAATCATGAAAATTCCTTCGGATTCGTGATCAGCATGGTCGAAAACCACTAATAAGACGTTTTCAGGCAAAATTGTGAAAAAAATTTTTGAACCCATGGGGGTATCATGGATTTCGAGAATTGCCCCAGGGCATAAAAAATTCTAGAACCGTTATCGGAGGTGGCAGATGTCAGGGTGGCAGTTGTCGGGATGGCAGATGTCGGGGTGGCAGTTGTCGGGGTGGCAGTTGTCGGGGTGGCAGTTGTCGTTTTGCCTTAGAACTGGCAGTTGTTGGGGTGGCACTTGTCGGGTGGCAGATGTATCGATGCCGCATACACGTATGGAAGGCATACACAAATGGAAGACTAGGAAGTCAGACCTATCGCAATATTTCTGCGTTACATAAATTCTTATTATTTGGAAGAGTATCTCTTGCTATGTGATATTCCTCGTACCATACCTCGGGCGAAAATATTCTTCGCTATTTAGTATGGCTGACTTGTGTCTCACAACGCTACAGTAATTTTGGCGGAAATTTGAACGTTATTTTTGATCTTCCATATTTGGACATCTCGCGCAGAGGTCCCAAAAGCAAAGTTGCTTAAAAGTAGGGATCGACGAATCCGGATCCGAATCTTTCCGGATCCAAAACGGATCCGGATTCGGATTCGTTGCGGATGGCAAGATCCGGATTCGGATTCGATTCGGACGACGGGATCCGGATCAGGGCTGGGAACTTTGATCGCGGGTCCGATCCGATCCTCGATGACCCCCAATCCGATCCGATCCGGAGCCCAAAAAACCCGATATTTCCGATCCGATCCGATCCAAAAATTTTTCCCAAATCATCTAAGTTTGCTGTTTATGCCAAAATGGGTAAAATTTGCAATTTTTTGGTAAAATATGGCAAAATCAATGTTTTTTCACGAAATTGTACAATTTTACTATTTTTACTCAATTTTGCTAATTTAAGAAAAAATTTGGAAATAACACTTTTTTCAGACATAATTTTTCGCGGTAGCGAAAAATTTCGCAATTTTCGGTATTTTTGGCTCAAAATCAGTAGTTTTTGATACTGAAAAAGACAATCACCATTGAAAAACAGAGAAGAAAGAATGAAAAAAGAGCGCCGCAGGCGAGAATTATTCGATTTTTGGCGGTTTTCATATAAAAATTTGCACTATTTATAAAAATACATGGAGGAGAAATGGTAAGCAAATAGCGCCGCAGGCGAAAATTTTGTAATTTTGGAATGGTGGTTCATTAAAATTTTCTAAAATTTTTCCCGGCCGCGCCCTATCGGGCACGGCCGGCGGGAATTTAAATTTGAATCCGCGGCCGAGTGCATTCTTAGGGGTGCTTGGATCGGATCGGAAAATGGCCAAAAAAACCGATCCGATCCGAACCCCAAAAAACCCGATATTTCCGATCCGATCTCCCAGCCCTGGTACCGATTCACAAGAATCGCGTTCGGCATCATATCTTCTCCCTTTCTGCTTGCGGCAGTAATTCAGCTCCACCTGAAAGGCTATCAGTCGCCCCTGGCGGCTGAAATAGCCCGGAACACGTACGTTGACAACATTTTAATGTCGGCTGATTCCGTAACACGTCGGCTCCTCTTGTTTCAAAATGTGTGACAGCCGATTTCAGCCAAAAATCAAAAGAGGTCTTATCAAAGATTTTTTTTTGCCAGGACGCAAGTTCAGGTGTTGCTCTATCACACCTGGTGGGTGAAATATTCGTCCCTATGTTTAAAATTAATATTTTGGCCTCAAAGTTGGTACACTTTGCGTTTTTCAGTGTAAAATGAGTCAACTTTGTGACTCCAGATTTTAATTTTAAACATAGAGATGAATATGTTTAAGTTTCGGGATTTTAACGACAAAAACATTCCTGTCACACTTTTTGAAACAGCTCCCATACAAAAGGAGCCGACGTGGAAAAGAACTATTCGCATGTTCACTATCTCATCGCTCTCATGCTCCCTGTCTCGTATTTGGTGGAGAATCGTCTCTTGAGAAACAAGCCGTGGTTTGTCAAATCCGCTGTATCTCTACTTGCTACCTATATAATTGCCTTTTCTTTACTATTCGCTCACTATATTATCGCTAAATATCTCACCTATGAAGTGACTAACGGTATTGTGTTTTGATCGTTAACTGTATTTGGCTATTGTGTTACATTAGATGGGAATAAAAGTTTTGACATGGAAAATGCTAGAATCCGGGTAGCCGTAACTTGCAAATGTTTTCACGTTTTGCGGAGCTGTGAAATGGTTTTGCGGAACTAAGCCAACGGTTGTTTATGAAATATTTCATAATTTTGTATTTTACCCCTATGATGCTATATTTGGTGGGATGGAAGAAAGTGTCCGATAACTATAACGGTCTTCAAGATTTAAAATGTGCATAATAACACAGCCGCAGTCGCGTTCTTTTTCTTCATTACTTTTCTGAAAACAATTTACGAAACCATTGGTTTTTGATGGAACATTTCATCATGAACATTAAATGAGAGTAAAATATTTTCAACGGAATTTTCTTTTCGGAACGCTTTCATTTCAAAGCTCATAGAGCAAATCAAAGCTTTCTTTCAAAAACAGAACCAGAACTTCACTTGCAGTTTAGTGAAGGTAAACGATTAGAAGATAGATGGTGCTTTACAAAAAAACGTTGTCCGATTTTTAAGTTTCTTTAGCGGGTTACAGTTCCTTCCTACAAGGGAGACTAGTTCCGTGGGATCTGTCTGATCGGTCTGGTCTGACTAAAAATTTTTGTCTAACAAGACCATTCCCAAAGCCAGACAGAGCTTTGTCTATAGTGTTTAACAGCGTCTCAAACCAAACATTCTCCCAAGCCGATTTGTCTATAAACGCAAGCGGATTTGCCTATTCCTAATACACTTCCATAAGGCATTACAAAAATCTGTCTCATAATACGTTTTTAGCTTCTCATTCATCTGTCAAGTCAATAATGGTGACACCGACTTACGACAGTAGCTGATCTCGTCGGCCGGACCTGTTTTTTCGGTATCTACAGGCCGAGAGCTGTACACAGATATCAAGATCTCCGAAAACGGAGTTGAGCTAGGGAGATGGGAAAAGCGGGTGACAAAGAAGTTGGATATTAGCATTTGGTAAAAATGGCAAGAAAATTGCAGAAACTATTCCTCCTGCTAATAGTGCTGTCTGCCATGCGTTGTTACACAGTTGTGCTCTTACGGCATACAGGACAAGCAATGGCTCCCTCATCTATGATTTTGATACAGCAACCGGAACAGAAAGTGTGTCCGCAAATAAGCGATTTCGGATTCTCGTAATACTCAGTGCAAACAATGCATCGCAGAGACGAATCAATGTTGCTCATTTTCAGTGCAGAAATGTTTTGGAGCGGTCCTAAATATATTTCATTGTAATAAAAATAGTAAAGAACTATTCGCATGTTCACTACCTCATGGCTCTCATGCTCCCTGTCTCGTATTTGGTGGAGAATCGACTCTTGAGAAACAAGCCGTGGTTTGTCAAATCCGCTGTATCTCTACTTGCTACCTATATAATTGCCTTTTCTTTACTATTCGCTCACTATATTAGCCACTAGCGAAGTGGGGC
>JAKKPZ010000823.1:0-15808 GCA_022814885.1 Ditylenchus destructor | reverse complement strand
ACACTGAAATTCCAACCGTAGGCGACGGTAACTCTGTTAGAGATTTAGGAGTCCACTTTTCTAACAACCTCAAATGGCGTAGTCACATCCAAATTATAGTTGAGAAAGCTCGTAGGTCTTCTTTTACCATTTTTAAGTCGATTAAAAGTCACAACGCAAATACGCTTACCCACCTCTTCTGCACTTTTGTACGACCTATTCTCGAATTTTCATCTAGTGTTTTCAATCCTTACTACACAAAAGACATAGACGCTATTGAAAAAATTCAAAAGCAATTCCTTAAACTCGTTTTTAAACGTTGCACATTTGGAAAGGAACCACCTTCGTACAAAAAACTCCTAGAACTTTATAAGATTGAGTCACTTGAGCATCGTAGGCTAAAAGCAGACTTTGTTCTATTCCACAAATACATGTTAGGTATCATTCCATTAGAGAACCAAACTGCTTTTAAATTCATCCAGTCCAAAACTCGTGGTGAAAAGTACAAATTCCAAACAACTGCCGCCAAAACTACTTTACGTTTTCAATCATTTTTCGTCCGAGTCTCTCGTCTTTACGCTAAATTACCTCTAGACATTAGACAACTGAGTTTAAAGGAATTTGTGAGTAAGATCGATCCATACATTACCAAATACTAATTACTTTATCTCTCTTCACGTTTAATCTCTGCATGTAAAATGACGATTTTGCTCACGAGTTCCATTGGAGATAATTGACCATCACTTCGGTGAACAGTGAGAGCGATCTCACTAAAAGAGTCCAAAAAGAATTAAGGGAGAAAAAATACGAGGTGTGAGGCCGGGGACTCTGCATTAAGTTGTGGGGATGATCCGGTGACACCCACTCCTAGGCATTACTCTCCTGTCCCGAACTCCAGAAATCAGATTACATGCAGATCTCCAAAACGTTCAAATATGCTTCACATTGTAAATAAGCTTTCAAATTTTGTTACATTTGCTTTGAGTCAGAAATCGAAAAGAATTACCCCTCCCCTCAAAGGCTTTATTGATAATCCATCTTTGTTGTTTGTTGTTGTAATTGTATATCATTTTCACGTCAGATTGACATCAATTGTAGTCGCATTTTAATGCATAAACGTTATTATTATTTATTATAACGCATATCAATTACGTAAAAGGGCAACTTTCTACGTTTCGGGCCGAGTAATACACCAATCGACAGCTCTTAGTGAGCCAAGCAAAATGAGCTATTGCTCAGACCGAAACAGGCGGAGCGTAGAAAGTTACAGAGTGAGCGAGTCCTGAAAACCCCGTGCCCCACTCTCGTACTATGTAACCAAAAACAAAATTCTTCTTCTGACTCTATGTCCGCTTTTTACACAAATTCTTATGCTTTTCAAATAATTTGAACGGTGTGCGATTTCCATTTAAGGAAATTGAAAACGAAGACAAATCCGTAAAGTTCGGTGAACATTAGTTACATCAAGAACAGCAACTGTGAATTTATGAGAAAATGGACATAAAAATGATAATTCGAACACATTTCTTATTGATTAACTGTCGCATAGGTTGTTCAATAAATCAATCTGACATTTTATATTTTAATAAACTTCTCAAGTAAACTTTAATAATTTTTGTAGGCCCAATCATATTTTGGTCTAAGTGGGATTCAACACAAATTTGACACTTCTTTCGGATCTCATATCACTTTTGAAGTATCTAATCTGAGACTGCGATTTGATAATAAACGGCTGTATAAAAGGCGACTTTCTCAAACAGTTTGATATCCTTTCTCATTTACGCTCTTTGCATCACTTTTGTTATTCTTTTATTGGGCTGCTGCAATCAGGATTCATTTATTCTCTTAAATTTAATGTTAGACTCACAATGTTAGACTCTTACAGTTGAAAACATAATGAATATGAATATAAAATATAACGCACTTTTCCGGTAAAATTTATTTTCGGATATAAATTTAAACAACAAAACTTTACAAATGTCATACCTATTTTCGACCCATCCTAATTTTGGGTATAAAAGTAATAAAATTCCGTCTGCGGCCAGACTTTTTAAGTGTCGATTGTTATGCCGCTTTTCTGCTTTACAAAACTCTGTTCTGGTGGATAACTAGTGGACTACCACTGAGTGACGTCGACTGGTTTCTTCTTCGATTTTCTTTCCTCTTAGTTTTATGATTAAGAAAACCAATTTATGCAGATGGCTGCGTTTATTTTTAGTAGATAACACAATCTGTAGATGCGCTGTTGGAACCTAGCTTGCAGAATTAGCTTTAGATTTTTGCTTAATGTTCTGTACAATTTGTTTAATATCCCTATATTTTGTTTAATACCAAGCTCGGGTAATACTTACGTGGATGGGCAGAGAGTTTTCAGTCGTTTTTATAATGAAAGAAACCTTTAGAGTTCGGTAAAAGTGACGGTAGTGCCAATTTTTTGGCATAAAGTTCGATTTTGTTATAGTTGCAATAACAAAGTGACAAAATCATAGGTACCTCAGGACATGCATTCAGTATTTTTTAGGATTCAGCATAAATGTTTTAAAGGATCAGCGCTTATACAAAACTACTCTGAAATTTTCAGGCAAACTCACTCCCTTGTCACATTTCTTTTCAACTGTTCAAAAGCGAAAATGGCATCCGACGGTCCAGGTACCAGCAATGCCTCGGCCACTGAAAACTTGATTCCGCCAAACGTCAATGACGACAAGTTGATCAAGGTAAGTATTTAGAATTCAATTGCAACTTCAAAACATTCAAAATTGAATTAAAACAAATTTACTTTTATTAGAAACATTATTAGTACATTTTACCTTATCAACTGGGTTAATTTCTCAGTTAATTTTTATTCTAGTGCCAACCCGGCGATAACGAGAGCGACATCATCGAAGTGCATTTCAAGCAAATCAAGCAGTCGCACACTAACCAATTTATTTTCATTAGAAACATTAGTACATGAAAAACAGCAACACAACACCCCTAAGAATGCCTCAAAAATAAATTCACAAAAAATAAAAGGGTCCCCCTTTTGTTTTTGAAAATTCCCCGGGGGTCAAAAAACCTGAAACTGGGGCACTGCCTACTTCACTTTTTGTGACACAAGTCTTAAAATCAGACAATAATTTAAAATCTATTTCTCAATTCATTTTTCTTCTAGTGCCAGCCCGGTGATAACGAGAGCGACATCATCGAAGTGACGTTCAAGCAAATCAAACAATCGCACACTTTCTTCAATATGTTCCGCGATCTCGGATGCGAAGTTGATGGTAAAATTCTATATTATAAAATAATTTTGAAGTGATAGCAAACCAATTACAGAAAACTTTGTTTTTCCTATGCCCGCCGTAAAGCCGGAAATCTTCCAGAAGATTGTGGAATGGACTGCAAACCATATCGGTATGTGATTTTATATACGAAAAACTAGGGATGTATGGGTTTGAAGTCGCTGACGCGGCGTAGCCTGCTTCTAGACCAAACACGGTTTTCTGTCTGTGTGACCTGCATATGTGTGCAAGGATATCCAGGAAGCTTAACCTGAGAGCATACGGGCTATCCCAGTTTAGCCGTATATAAAATATAAAATCACATAGTTTATGTGATTTTATATACGAAAAATATTATTTGGTTTCGCATTTCAGGTGTGCCGGATCCGGAGGTGAAGGAAGATCCTAATACTCGCGAGCGCGTTTGGTTCACGCTGAATGACTACGAGAATAAGTTCTACGGTAAGAATTATTTTTGTGATACCGTAAATCCTCCAATAAGTCCCCGGGGGACTTATTTTTTCGTTGGGGGTTCGAGGGGACTTATTTGAGGGAGGACTTTATTGAGGGAGGGACTTATATTTTCGTGGCCGCGCCGAAGGCGCGGCGAAAATTTTTGGACTTTTTGGCAAACTTTGGAAAATTTTTGAAAATTTAAACCAATTTTGAATTGGCGCCGAAAAATTTTGGCCAAAAATTTGAATTTTTTGGATTTTTGATCGATTTTTCGGCAATTTTTTGCAAATTTTTCAATTTTTGTCAAAATTTGGTAAAAATAGCAAAATTTGTAATAAGAATTCCAATTTGCTCCAAAAAATTAGAATTTGCGCCAACAATTTGTAATTTGGAAAAGTTGGAAAAATACCATTTTGGGGGGGGGACTTATTTGAGGGGGGGGGACTTATTGTTTCGTTGGGGGTCTAGGGGGGGACTTATTTGAGGGGGGGGACTTAATTGAGGGAGGGGACTTATTGGAGGATTTACGGTATATCAAATTCTACGGTCTAATTCTTTAGCCCAGCTTAGCTAGGACCATCAGTTAAATGCTAATGGAAAAGTATTGGAGGATTTTGTCTATTTTTAGAAAACATAATTTTATTCATGCTCGGAAATTTATTAACCATCTATTTGGGTTACTTCTGTTTTTACGTTCTAAGCTTTCAGATGTGCCGGTGGACATTATGGCCGAGGTGCTCACTGCCGCGAACTATCTCGACATCAAACATCTCTACATGTATGGCTGTCAGAAATTTGTAAGTTGTGTTTTTATTAGAAATTGTTCTTGTATTCGAAAGTCTGAAGAGATTAATTTTTTTAAATGAAGGAGTAAAAATATCTTTTGCGACATTCGGGTCATTCAGATAATTTACTTCGGTAGATCTTAGATAATTCAAACGAGGAATCTATCCGACACTCCAATCTATACATAAATTATCCTTTTGGCGGCATTTATTTCGAAATCTTTAGTTTTCCATCATTAGCAAAAGTAAAATATGGCACTAATATAAAATATTTCCCTGCTTTGATTTGAATCCCCATTTAGGCCGAACTCATCAAGGACAAGTCTCCTGAACAGATCCGCGATTTGCTTGGCTTAGAGGACGATCTCACGCCGGAGGAAAAGGAGGAGATCAAGAAGCAGAACGTTTGGTGCAATTACTGAGAGCTCTCTGCGGTTTTGCAATATTTTTCGATTTCATATCATATATCTTTTGCTCTTTCGACATCAAGTATCTTCTATTCCAGCTCTTTTTATCATTCATCCCCACACTGATATACAAATTACAGTTGTCCTCCTATTGAAAACAAATATTGTATGAAATCTCAAAAAACTCTGCAACTGAGATGTAATAGCACTACAAAAATCCCCTGATGAGCCAAATTGAGCGCATTTTCATCACAAACTTCATTTTTATCTCTAAAATTGCAATTTCACCGACCACATTTATCCCATTTGCCCGGGGTTCGTTTCAAAATAAATGGTTGTTTGTAGAAAAAAGTACGAGCGCTGAGTAAAACACTTGTCAATTATGAGATTTGCTGGCAAGAAGCAAAGCGGAGCACCTGGTGATAATTTTTCATAAGAAAGTTTTATGGGGCTACTACGGCTGACAGCCGCCACCGGAAACAGCCCAAAACCGGTGTCATTCGCTCTCCCTTGATGAAAGAAGACGTTCTACACCGGTCTCGAGGTGGGGGCGACCCCCTTAGAATTTTTTATGCCCTGGGGCATTTCTCGAAATCCATGATACCCCTCTATGGTTCCAAAAATTTTTTTTCGCAATTTTGCCTGAAAACGTCTAATTAGGGGTTTTCGACCATGCTGATCACGAATCCGAAGGAATTTTCAAGATTGGATCTCACGATTTCGAGATATGGCCTCAAGGCATATGTCCAAGCTTAAGCTTAATGTAAGGATTGTTTAGCCTAACGTAAGGGTTGTTCGGGAGCTTAAGCCTAAGAGTATGCCCATGTAAGGGTTGTTCGGGAGCTTTGACGATATATGCCCTGAGGACATATCTCGAAATTGTGAGATCCAATCTTGAAAATTCCTTCGGATTCGTGATCAGCATGGTCGAAAACCCCTAATTAGGCGTTTTCAGGCAAAATTGCGAAAAAAAAATTTTTGGAACCATAGGGGGTTCGATCATGGATTTCGAGAAATGCTAATTCTAAGGGGGTCTCCCCACCTCGAGACCGGTGTAGAACGTCTTCTCTCATCGAGACAAGTCGATTGACACCGGTTTTGGGCTGTTTCCGGTGGCGGCTGTCATCCGTAGTACAGCCGTTTTATGATGTCTGTGAAACTGTTTTAAGGACTATTTGTGTGCAACTGTTTCGATGCGCTGATTACGAATTTACAATTCATTTTTCTATCAAAATTTTTCAATCAAAATTTTCAATTTTTGGATAAAATGACCAATTTCGGGCAATAATTCACATTTTCGCCATTTTTCCGGTTCCTTACTTTTTACCCGAGGTTTTTCAAAGCTTCGGAAATTTTTGAACATTATGTAAACTTTTGAGAATATTTAAAGGGACTCTGGAACCAGTATACATTACTAGAACCTAGGCACACTTATGGTCTCAGTGACAAAACTTGGCTATTGTCTCAATAACAATGGCTGGTCTACAAGTATGTAAATTTTTATTTTTTTAGGTAAATTTTTAAGGACACTGCAGAAACCAAAAACCCACAGAAGTTGTCAGCTATCTTTTTCACGTTACTGTATTATTTCTGAACATACTTTTAGCGCTCTGGCTTTGAAGTTTTAATTAAAGTAAAGTTGGCACTTTAAGCCCGGCACAGAATTTGATTTTCGTTTGTATTTCTGATATCGGGATGTATTTCGGCAATGTGGGTGGTCCGATCTCGAAAATTTTTGTGCATTTTCGTCCTGGCTCACCGAGAGCTATCATTTGACACCTCACTCGCCTTTGGAAGTGGTCAGGATCGCCAGATACCAAATGCCCTCAGGGCCCATAACTCCGTCGTGGGTGGTCCGATCTCGAATCTGACAATTTTCCCCACCCAGGCTCATCGAGAGGAATCGTTTGACGTATCACACGCCTAAGGCGCTTGCTGGATATTTCTAAACAATAGGATCAATCGTTCAGGAAAAAGTGGGCGGAGCTTAGCTTTGAGGGGGTAAAAACAGGGGGTTCAACATGCGAATTTCAAAAATTTTTTCTCCGGGGATCTTATCTCACCGAGTAGCAGCCCCGGAGCCAAAAATCCATGCCCCAGGTGAAAAATCCGACCTCAGCGCTTCCAACTCTCTAGTGGGCGGGGGACTACAGTCATGACAAGATCATTTGATATTTTCAACGTGGTAATGGCAAAACTTAAATTATTTTACGTGAAAGTTATATAGTTTTTTCCTAGTTCTTTTTTCCAAAGATCAGTTTCTTCCAGAAGTGAAAATACTGCCGTAAGTCAGCTCGAGGCCACTCCACTTGTTTGACTAGGCGCACTTATTCAAGAACTCATGCCTAACTTTAAATATAACCTAGGTGGCGGAAACACAACACGTATAAAGCGACATTAGCTGCACACTCGACCTTTGTAATGGATGTCATGCGGATAATGGTCATACGGCTTCAATGGAGCGGCCAACATTATTTGTTCGCCAAAAGCATAGTTTCTATTTAAGCCGTTGCCCGGGGCTTATGTCTGAACTGAATTGCGGCACTTTTACCAATTTTGCACAAACCTGTTTTGGGACAAGTTTGTATTCCAAGAGATGCTTTATAGTTTTGTCGCTAAAGCGACTGATCAAATCACACATTAAATTCACAGTTTTAAACTCATTAATTATGTGTTATTTGTATCAGCTATTTCATAGAAAATGCTTGTGAAATTCCCTTTCAAACTCTAGCACCAAAAAGTGCGCTTACATTGTTTCCTTTCATGCTTTTGAAAGCCTTGTCATCGGCCCTATAAAAGGGCCTCCTCTCCTCAAATATTTCAGTTGTTGCATAGCCGTTCAATTTTTGTTCGTTCTCGAACAGCCTTTGTCTTGATTTCGCTTAAAATAAAATTTCTTAAAATTCTTTTGTTCACAAATACAACAAGTGGTGCCCCCGCGAATCGGCAAAAGGACTACAAGGCGCAACAATCCAGAGAACTACAAGAGTTCTCAAACAACTGCCAACGAACGAGTGAACGCCAGCCGTTGCTCAAAGACGAATTCGACAGAGTGAACGTGAGCCAACCGTACAGAAGTGATCCTAGACGTACAGAAGTGATCCTGAACGTACAGAAGTGATCCAACGTGAACAGAGTGACCGTACAGAAGTGTGCTGAACGCGAACAGAAGTGTGCTCACCGCGAACAGAAGTACGTGAACGCAATCAGAAGTGTGCCTGAACGCGAACAACTCGAATTCCAAATGGCAGGTCCGATCAAAATGGTCATTGGTCCAGCAAAGACGCGTCTAAAGGACTACCTCCGAGATGCAAAGAGCCTCATGGACCAATACAATCCAGACGATGAAAACTTCCTTGTGAACGTGCGCAATTTGAAGAATCGTATCTCCAGAGTGGTCGCTCTTTTGACTGAACAGAATGACAAATGGATGGCTTGCATTCAGGGCTTGACCGGTGACGACCGACGCGAAGCCAACGAAGCCTATGAGACCTACGCATCTGGGGAGAACAACTTCGTTGCTCTAATGGATCAAGGACATGCCGCTCTTGATACTCTTGAGGCGGCCGTTGACGAACATCGCTCTCGCCTACGCGACGATGCTCAAGATGATGATGGATCCTCTGTTGCGAGTTCTGCCCAGCAGAGGCAAACAGATGGACCACAAAATCAGATGAAACTTCCGAAGATGAAACAGCCAACATTTGATGGTGATCAGAATGCATGGCCTACCTTCTGGGAGCTCTTCGAATCCTCGGTGGACAGCCAGAACATACACGATGTTCAAAAGATGTCTTACCTGATGTCTTCTCTGGAAGGAGACGCGTTGAGAGCCGTGAGCGGCTACTCAATCACAAGTGACAACTACTCTCTCGTGGTTGACCTTCTCAAAGCTCGATATGGGAACAAATTGGCCCTGGCAGAAGCTCTGCAAGCCGAATTGATAATGCTTCCAAAAGCATCCGATGCCACGACTTCTCTGCGAGCCACATCTGATGCAATTGAACGAATATGCCGTCAGTTGAAGTCCTTGGGTCAATCTGAGGACCACCCGATAGTCACAACGACGATCAAATCAAAACTCCCAACCAGTGTCCTCACCAAACTGGTTGAGAAAGAACATGCCGCGGGAAAGAAATGGAACGCCTCTGAACTCCGTCAAGGACTCCAGAACATCCTAGCAGTGAAAGAAGAAGTTCAACGCACAACTCAGGCTATGAAATCGAATCCAGCTGAAGACCACAAAAAAGTGAAGCGTTCCGAGCAATCCCACAGAAGTGAGCAAACTGAGACAACTCGTGCTTTCGCAGTCACTCAAAAACAGATGCCTTCCGTGAATTCGCATTCTCCGAAGTCCGAATGTTTCCTCTGTGAAGAAGGCTTTCACTGGGCTGCAGATTGCAAAAAATTTCCACGCCGGGAGGATCGCGTGAAGCGATTAGCTGAACAGAAAAGATGCTTCGTCTGTCTCCGAAGAGGTCATAGAGCTCCATACTGCAGAAATCGTCGAAACTGCGCACATTGCGATGGACGACACAATAGAGCAATATGTCCAACGCCAAATGGAGAAACTGGCAAGCCAAGAGAGGAGAAGCAGAAGAGCACCAGTAATGTTGGCGAACCCGTTGATCAAACACTCTCCAACTCAGCCGTGAGCGAGTGGAAGCAGGAAGTGTTCCTAATGGCAAAAGAAGCGACAATCGCTTCTCCGACAAGACGAACAGAAGTCAGGGCCATTGTGTTTTTCGACAACGGAAGCCAAATCTCCTACATCACAAAAGACAGCGAGTTAGAAGTTCAGACGTTCAATCAAGACACACCGATGCGCATGAAATCCGCCGTACACGCAGTACACATTCAGCAGAATGATGGAAGCATGCGGGAAGTGATCGTTCACAGCACTGACAAAATCTCTGCGAGCCTCCGAACCGCTTCGTGGGAAGGAAATGAAAGCCAGCCGCCGAGCAATATAGACGCGTTGGTACCCAAAGACGCTCAAGAACCCGATGTGTTAATAGGAATGGCAGATTTCTGGAAGTTCCTACAGAAAGTCGAGCGATTGTCAGAATCAATGTACTTGATTCACAGTACATTGGGACCAATCTTGTGCGGAAGAGCTCAAATGAATACGCTGCAGAAAGAAAAGGTGTCTTCTCACGCAATCGTAGTGAACACGTTGTTCCAATCCGAACCAAATGACGAAAACAGTGAAAGATTCAAAACTCTTGAAGGAATTGGTGTTTCAGAAGATCCAGAACAAGACGATGACAAAGTCGCGGTGAAGCTATTTGATGAGCCAATTCGAATGGACAACTCCGTGGAATTCAAACTGATCGTACTAGAAGAAGCCCGGATGAATAAAGAGCAGACGAAAGTCCCTGGAATTCCGTGGAATACCAAGATGGACAAGCCGTACTACCAACAGAAGAAAGGCAAAGACGGAACTCTAACTCGAGGAATTGTGCAACAGGAATTGGCCTCAACACTTGGTCCGCAAGACGAGCAGCAAACAGTTCCCGAAATAGAAGCTGAGAGAATTCCGAAAGATGCGAGCCGTTTCAACCCGAGAAAGAGGAGCAATGAGACCGCAAAGGTTGTACATTCTCTCGAACGGGATGTTGAACTCAAACATACAAAATTGGCCAGGCGTGAAGAGTCAAAACCAAAGTGCGTTGGCCACAATTGCAGCTATGGCGAGAGGTACATTCAGTCCCATATGGCCTGTGTTCAATGCAAACATTCTGAGGGACACAAGTATGCTAAGCAGCCGATCGAGGATGTGTTAGACTCTCCCAATCGAATGTATGGCCCAGCAAAAGAGACCTCCCAACTGCCTGTTCAATCGGCTGTGACTGTTCTTGTCCAAAAGGAACACCGGAGGCAATCCAATGTCTTGAAGGAGAAAAGCAAACACCCGCTCGGTGAGAAAAGAACGGAGAAAAGAAAGAAACGTCCATTGGAAAAAGTACACCCGAAATGGGCAAGAAGAAGGTCGCCGAAAATGAAAAGAAGAGCCCGCCAAGAAAGCTGTCCCATGAGCAAGAAGACTCAAACCGTTGGGAAAGACGAGAAAAGAATTCGAGGAGGAACGCGCTGCCGAACATCAAAGTCAAGCAATGGAATGGCGCTAAGGATCCAACGCTGCTTCCAATCAGAAAGACTGCGAACTCTTGTTGGCCGGAATGTCGCTAAAGCGACTGATCAAATCACACATTAAAATCACAGTTTTAAACTCATTAATTGTGTGTTATTTGTATCAGCTATTTCATAGAAAATGCTTGTGAAATTCCCTTTCAAACTCTAGCACCAAAAAGTGCGCTTACATTGTTTCCTTTCATGCTTTTGAAAGCCTTGTCATCGGCCCTATAAAAGGGCCTCCTCTCCTCAAATATTTCAGTTGTTGCATAGCCGTTCAATTTTTGTTCGTTCTCGAACAGCCTTTGTCTTGATTTCGCTTAAAATAAAATTTCTTAAAATTATTTTGTTCACAAATACAACAAGTTTTGTAGAGCATACCAAATTTTATTGAACATCTTGAATATGACAAAGATGAAAGGGTAGTGTGGAAATTGTGACATCAAAAAATTATTCAAAATTACAATAATACAAATTATAAATGATGGTTAATTGAATAAATTATGGAAATAATTGCGCAGAAATCATACTGCAGCGTAGTCGCTCCTCATTCGGATGAATTCAACGCGGAAAAGCATGTCCTTGATGTTTGTGCGAGCGCGTTTGGCAACATTCGGGTCGAAATTGGTTGACAGGCGCTTTAAAGTCTTCGTCACAAACGCACCTGAAATGAAATAATTAATAAGTGAAAGGACTTAACTATTTGTGCGCTTTTTTATTTTTGTACATTTTCTGGTATTTCAGTAGAAAAAAGATTTAGGAAACCATAGTTTTTTATTTTATGGTGGAAATTACGAATTTAGTTTCCTATAAATACAATTCGTTGTGTTGGCTTCTTCTTATGGTACAAAATGCTTCAAATATAAAGGGAAAGGCGGCAAATTGGCATTGTGTTCTGTGGAAACGAATAACGTCGAAAGTTATATATCATCATTTCCGCAGAACACAATGCCAATTTCTCACGTTTTCCCTCCATATTTGAAACTATTGTTTCCCAACAAGAAGCTAATATGAAGTGTATAGAAATGGATGAACACGAAATATGCATACGTTCCTGATTATTTTAGCCAATAATAAAACAAACCAAAATGTTTGAAGTCGGGATCCTCTTCTGAATCGTCAACTACGGCCACATCATTGGCTTCATCGTCGTCGCCTTCGGTTGTGCTATCTTGCTCGTTTTCAGCCGCAGGACTCAGATCCACAGTGCAGCGTCGTAATTGTGCCATCCTCTGACTTTGAGGAGTCAAGCCGAAGCCTTGTCCAAAGCCGTTGTTTTCGAGTGTGTAGTCGTAATTTGACCATAGAGCAACAGCCTCAATTTTAACGGTGGTTTGGTTGTGCTGAGCTGACTCAGGTTCTGTAATATGTTTTATTTATTTGGATTTTTGTATAAAATCGGCATTGCATTTTAGTGTTTTGAGAGCAAAAATTACTTATATCAGCGGGTTAAAAACGCTTCAAATGTTTATAGCTATGACTTTGTCCGCGAGCACTTATTCGTTATTTTACTGTTATTGACTACTTTTACGTAGAACCGCTGAATTTACAACATACCGATTTGTGGCCGTTTTGGGCAGCTCACAGCTCTCCTTGCAGCAGCTCCATGCAAGTAGTACGGTTTGGTCTCGTTGAGCAAGGATGTGACCGCTTCTTGGTTTGCTGCCCAATTCACGACTGGTCGACCGACGGCAGGACGATGTACACTTTTGGCTCGACTTTGAATTATCGCGTGGCTTGGAATTTGAGTTGCTAAAGTTTGGTTCGCTGCGGGAGTCTTGTTCCTGGTCCGATTGACTTTTCTTTGGACATGCGGTGTGGCGGGACGTGGTTGACTTGTTGACTTCGGCGCCGAAACGGAACGCATGTCCCTGAAAATGCTAAACATTGTACAAATCCCCTCTAACTAAGCCGCACTTGTCAGTTGTAACCAAAAATTTTTTTTCGCTCATATGGGGCTGAAATCGCGTATACCCCCGTTTTAGGGTAGGGTTTTGATGTGAAATTTTTTTCAGACCCCCCTGCCCACACCGAAAGGGGGTAAACGGCCCCCTCAACCCCTGAGGGGCCAAAACTTCGCGCAGCTGTATCTTTCTTAGCCCCGCTCGGATTTGGCCGAGTGATAGCTCAAACGACAGCTCTCAGCGAGCCAAGCAAAATGAGCTATAATTCAGCCGTAACCTATCTCGGATTTTTCGAGATATCCGGTGCGCGAGATCCGGGATATCCTGAAAATGGCCAACTTCGCGCACCTGTAACACCGAGTGATACACCAATCGACAGCACTCAGTGAGCCAATGGCGCTCCGCCACGGCGCTCGACCACGACTCTCGACCAAACCGCACCGAAGGTGCGACGCCCTCTTGAATTCATCGCTATTTCCTCAAAAGCTAATATACACGGAAATGTTAATATAGGGAATTTCTAATGAATATAATAATATTTTCTGTCGTAAAAAATCGTTTCTGTTTAACGCAATTTTTTGAAACTATTCTTTTCACATTGCACCCTCACAAAAACACAATTTTGAGATGCGTTGGGTGGTTTCATAGAGAAAAACATCAGGGAAATTGTCAAAAGTTTCACCAGATGCAAATAAACTCCACAAGATCCATTTTTAGATTATGAAAATATAGTGTTTCAGGGCCAAGTGCACCCCAATGTGACAATGACTCAGGTGTTTGTTTTGGACCTAACATTTGGGGAGTTTCCTTTGGGTTTATGTATCCAAGATTTAATACACATTATCCACGGAAAAAAATATTTCAGAACATGACATCTCGGATATGACTTCAGATAATGTGACATAACTAACATTTGACACACTAATGTTTCGTCAGAAAAGGGCATTTTGTGTGGTAGTAACTTATTTAAGATGCCGCGTACCATTGCTTTTTGTGCTCTTTTAGCCGATTTTTCGAAACTTTTATGCAACCACCCCTATATGCAGTTCTGACTAAAGTTTGGTCACAATTCAAGCCCAATATTTTGGAACATACAGATTGGATAATTATGTCGTTAAATGCTTTTTCAAAAAGTTTCCTTTCCGCACAAGATTACCTGGAAAAAATTATTCTATATGAGGAAATTTTTTAACCACATAATTTTCAAATCTGTGTGTCCTAAAATCAGAACACCACATGCATGTTTCGAAAAGTTATCTTAAAAAGCTAAAAGAAGCAATGGTACGCGACAGGTTAAATATATAGTAATCTATGCAATTAATAAAAAAGACTCACTCATTAAAAGCATCAAGGTCTCCGAGGAACTTCAAGTGCTTGAAGAACCTAAATGATTGAGTATAATTTTCACATTAGCTTTGACAAGAGAAAAACATACTTCCAGGATGGTAGTGAAACAGGCTTGCCATCCAATCTGTCCTGTTCCATTTTGAGGAGATGCTTCTTGTACGTTACCTTCAAATATCGGAGTTGGGCGGAGATCTGCGTGGCTGAAAATTCAATAATGCTAGTATCAATAGAATAACAAATTTATAGTCAAAATTCTACCCTGTATGTAAAAAATTCTGCATCACTTTTCAAACATCTGCATTTATTTCCTCCAGAATCAATTATAACCTATAACCGTTTGGTATCATTTGCTTGCCCATTCTGTTTGCTTTCATTTGATATATAACTTTGATATATCGCCTCACAAAATACTGGAAATTTCACACTGTTTGCCACCATCTTTTCGACAACATTTTGCAATGGTATTTTTTGTGTTTGGTCAAAAGTTTTGTCTACGATTTTTACGCGCTAAGAAAATCCACTTTTGTAGTCTTATTGTACAGTTTGAGGCCAATAAAACACATTTTACAGAATAGTTTTTTGTTTGAATATTGGCAAGATATGAGCATTTTACGCACGATAATTTCCCAAAATTTCATAAGATTTGCGTACTTTTCATACGAGGTGGTTGCAAACTCCTTGCGAAATGTTCAGTATTTTGTGAGATGGTATATCAAAGTTACCGTAAAACCTCTAATTTAAGCCCCGGGGATATAATTATTCAATCGAGGTCTAGGGGGTCAAAATTAGAGGGGGCTTAAATTAGAGGTTTTACGGTATATACCAAATGAAAGCAGACATTTTGAGCTTTCCAATTATGTATAATAAGCATATACTTCATATTCGTAATACATGTCACATTACAGTTTGAATAGTGATGCAAAACTTTTTATACACAGTTTTTTTATTTCTCCTATGTTTTTATGGTATTTCTTTTTGTATTATAAAGAAATATAACAATGCTACAATGTTACAGAAGAAATTTATAGCAAACAGCAAATCTCGCACCAAAATGTGATATTTTTCTCTTAAAAACGACCAATTTTCCCCAAAAAAGGAATGATGGTATCGAGATATTTTTGGAAATATGTTTAGAAATACCTGTAAAGTTTGACCCATTGGCACTCAGCACGTCGGCTACTTCACTGATGCCTCGCTGTCGTTCGATACGAGAGTTATGTCCTTCTTCGTATAAATACGGCCGCAATTGATACTCTCGGATGAGCAGCAGCTTACTCAAGTCATTCCAAGTTGAGGTCATCTTTCAAGAGAGGCGCGTTCGGAGTTTGATCTAAATTAAAGGATAAAGTAGTAA
This sequence comes from Ditylenchus destructor, assembly GCA_022814885.1. Classification (NCBI taxonomy): domain Eukaryota; kingdom Metazoa; phylum Nematoda; class Chromadorea; order Rhabditida; family Anguinidae; genus Ditylenchus; species Ditylenchus destructor. Next base: position 181 of record JAKKPZ010000823.1, on the reverse strand, counting down.
AAACACTCCGAAATGCTCTGCATTTTAATTCCATAAAAGTTGAATACCTCACTTGTTTGCTTATAAAATAATAATTATGTCATCTTTTGTAAACATCTTATTTATAAGAAAATCTACAGAAAAGTTAAAAAGCTAACAATTTCCATTTGAAAAATATTGTATACAAAAAATATATCAAAAA